>PVJN01001280.1:111997-147697 GCA_004026805.1 Lasiurus borealis | reverse complement strand
TGATGTGTCTTGGTGTGTTCCTCTTTGGATTCCTTTTATGTGGGGTTCTGTGTGCTTCCTGGACTTGTAAGTCCATTTCTTTTACCAGATGTGGGAAGTTTTCAGTCATTATTTCTTTAAATAGGTTTTCAGTATCTTGCTCTCTCTCTTCCTCTGGCACCCCCACAATTCTGATGTTGGTACGCTTGAAGCTGTCCCATAGTCTCCTTACATTATATTCACATTTTTGGATTCTTTTCTCTTCTTGCTTTTCCAGTTGAGTGTTTTCTGTTTCTTTATATTTCAAATTTTTGACTTGATTCTTGCCTTTCTCTAGTCTGCTGTTAGGACTCTGTATATTTTTTATTTCACTTAGTTTCTCTAGTTGGTCCTTTTTCATCTCCTCTTGGGGCTCGCTAATTTTATCCATCATCTCTAGCATCTCTAGTTGGCTCTTTTGAATCTCTAGTAGGCTTTCGCTAAATTTATCTGCCTTTTCTAACATATTCTTGAAAAACCTTATAAGCATGGTTCTGAACTCTATATCCAGTCGTTTTTTTTCCCTCCATTTCTTTTGATCGTGATCCCTTCCCTTGTCTTTGCATTTTCACTATGTCGGGGAAACTTTTTACTTGCAAGACCACAGAAGCCTCTGCTGAGCTTGGGATGGGTGGAGTCTCAGGGCTTAAGGGACCACCTTGCCTTCCAGTCGGCCCTGCCCTCCACGGCCCCTGAGTCTCACGTGACTGGGTAATGGCTGGAGCGGTCCTTATGCACGCCTCGCCCACAGTGCCTCTAGACTGCTGCCTTTCCAGCTCCCCTGCTCCCCTGCGTACCAGGACCACAGGAGTCTAGGTCTCCAGGATTTCGCCCGAAACAGGGGCCCAGTGGACTCAGAAGTGGCACAGTTGGGAGGGTCTGTCTCCCGCCCAGTCACACAAGCCAGCAGCACAATCAGCAATCTGTCCTCAGTGGGGTGCTAGCACCCTGTGTGTGCGCGTGGGCGCCACCTTGACCAGACCTCCTATTTTTTGCGACTCCCCTAAATTTTTGTGCACTTCTCCCTTTTCACAGTCCAAACTCCCCCTGTATGAGTTTCAGCTGGATCTGGGGTTTAGTGTTGCAGGATAAGGGGTTCAATGCCGTTGGGGGTCTCCGTTTCCCTCCCGTCAGAGAAAGCCAGCCAGGTACTCGGGCACCTGCTCTCTCAGCGCGCGTGTCTCCGTACCTCAGCTTTTTGCAGCTCCTCTGAGTCTCTGTGAGCCCCTCTCTTTCCTTCTAGTTGTAGAACTTATACTCGGCCAGCTTTCCTGTGGTTCTGGATGATGTCTGTTCTGTCTTTTAGTTGTAGTTTTGAAATTGTTGTGTGAGGCAGCAGTGTAGGTGTTTACCTATGCCGCCATCTTGGCTCCTCCATGATTTTTATTTTTATTGTGCATCTTATGTCCCTTTTGCCACATTTATTGCTTCATTGATATTTATACATGTTTGTCTATTATATACTCTGTGATTTTGATATATACATTCATTTTAATAACTATTATTTTGGGGATAATTTATTAGATTTTTTTATATGTTCAGCAAATGGATATTATTTTATTTCCTCCTTTCCAACCTGCAGACTGTTATTTCTTTTTCTTGCCCTTTGCCCTGACTAGGATGCCCTGCAAAATTTCAAATAGAAGTGGTGGGAGCCAAATACATTTTCACTTGTTCCCACTCTTAGGGAGGAAATACAGGGCTTGGCAAATTAGGTTTACAGTTGTGAATATGTGAAACAGAGTTAATTCTTTGGTTATTTATTAATGATTATATCATGTATTTGTATTACAATTGTAAACTAACTTTGCCCATCCCTGTATTCAGGCTTTTGCCATTATGATATTAACTGAAGAATTTTCATACATGTTCTTTATCAGCTTGAGAATGTTTATTTCCATTTTTTAATTTGATGTAAATTTTATCATCAAATGTTTCAAATTTGTCAATTGAATTTTTTGTCAAATGCTCACCAATTCAGATGATCCTATTTTTTATCATTTATTCAGCTAATAAGTATATACATTTTTTATTGTTAAGGTGCTTTTCATTACTGGAATAAATGTCATTTGTTCATGGTACATTTAAAAGGGTGTATCGTCCTTTTCACATATTGTTGGCTCTAATTTACTAACATTTTCGAAAAGATCTTGTGTTTATGTTTGTGGATGGTATGGATTGGTAGTTTTATTTGCTTGTAATGTCTATTCGGTTTTGGTATCAAGATAATGCTTGACTCATAAAAAGATTTAGCCCAACAGTGTGACTCAATGGTTGAGCATCAACCCATTAACCAAAATGTCACTGGTTTGATTCTAGGTCAGGGCACATGCCCAGGTTGTGGGTTTGAACCCCCAAGTGGGATATGCAGGAGATAGCCAATTGCTATTTTTTTTTCTCATCAATGTTTCTATCTCTCTATTCATCTCCCTTCCTCTCTCTAAAAAATCAATAAAAATATATTTTGAAAAATGACTTGGAAAGTTTTCTTAGTAAGTGTTTAATAACAGTAGCATTTATATTTTCTTTAGAAGAAAAGTGAGGGTTTTGGATCAGAACCAAACTATTTTTACTTATAATAGATGATTAGGCCTACATGTTCCAAAAGGGAACTTTTGTACTACAAGAGAGGAACTCTGAAATTATGGACCTGGGAGTTTATATATACTATACACTTTCTAGTTGCTTATCTGCTCCTACTTAAGAGAACTAGAGAAACCTAATCTTCATGAGGAAAACAAATATTCTCTGGGAAATAAATAAGAATAGTTTACAATCTTTGGAATGTAAATGATAGTTCAGAAATTGGGTCTCATTTCTCCCTTTTACAGTGATACTTATTTTAGGGTTAAATAACCTTAAAATGTGAAGAGATAACGTTTTAGGGGCAAAAAGAAAATTTCACTGTTTACATTTTTTGTCAATTTCCATTGTTCACAGGGCTGGGACCCTTCACTAACAAACACAGAAAAGACTGTTTTCCACATTCTTCTCCTCCATTTTCTAGAAGAATTTTAGTATGATTCCTATTTTTTTTTTTCCTCATACATGAGAGTACAAGGTGTCATTGAAGCTGAAGGCTTGATGTTTTCTTTGTACAAAGTTTTATGTGAAATAGTTCTGTTTCAAGTTATTAGATATATGATTTTTAATTTTTTTATCATTTACATGGCATAGAGTTTACTTGTTTAATGTGTGCAATTTAATGTTTTTACCAAATTTATATAGTGTTCAACCATCACCATAATATAATTTTATAGCATTTTCATTGTATCAGAAAAATCTTGAACTTTTTAGCAAGTCATTTCCTATTTCTCCCCTCTACGTCTAGCCCTACAAACTATTTTCTCTATTTATAGATTTGTCTACTTTGGACTTTTCATTTAAATGTGATATATATAATATTTTGTGACTTTTTATTTAGCATAATGTTTTTAAAATTCATCCATGTCAGAGTATGTATCAGAATGCAAAATGCTTTTAAATCATGTAATATATTTTGCATATCCATTCCTCTGTTGGACAGTGGGTTGCTTTAGTCTTTTGGCTATCTATCCTATCTAATAAAAGATCAATATGCAAATCAACCATCATTCTGCTACACTCTCAAGCCATGCCCACCAGCCAATCAGGAGTGAGCATGCAAATTAACCCAACCAAAATGGCTGCGGCCACAGATCAAGAAGAAGACTTGGGTTTTCTCCAGTAATGGAGGAATCCAAGCTTTTTCCACACCCTGGACAGCCCAGGTCTCCAGTCAAGGCTATAAAGTTTCAATTATAGAAGATAAATAAATCCCAGATATCAGGGCCTCCACTTGGGTTACAGGGGGGCATGGCCAACCTTCAAACCACCATAGGCCCCTCTCCCAGGCCACCCTACACCGCAAGGAAACTCCACCCTGATCCAGGACACACTTCAAGGCAAACCAGTTGGCCCCCACCCATGCACCAGGCCTTTGTCCTAATAAAAGAGTAATATGCAAATTGACCATCACTCCAACACACAAGATGGCTGCCCTCATGTGGACACAATATGGCTGCCACAAGATAGCCAGCAGGGGAGGACAGTTGGGAAGGACCAGACCTGCAAGAGACGGAAGTTGGGGCTGATCCTTCCAGTGTGGGAGGGCAGTTAGGGTGACAAAGTTTGCAGAGGAGAAAAGTTGGGGGCCAACAGGGCCTGCAGGGCAGGACAGTTGTGGGACACCCAGGCAAGCAGGGGAGAGCAGTTGGAGAGCAGGCCTAGAGGGGATGGAAGTTAGGGACAAACAGGCTGGCAGGGGAGCAGTTAGGCATAGAATCAGGCTGGCAAGGATGGTTAGGGGGTGATCAGGCTGGTAGGCAGAAGTGATTTGGGGCAATTAGGAAGGCAGACAGGTGAGCAGTTGGGAGCCAGCAGTTCTGGGTTGTGAGAGTAATGTCTGGCTGCCTGTTTAGGCCCAATCCTACTGGGATTGGGCTTAAATAGGTAGTTGGACATCCCTTGAAGGGTCCCAGATTGGAGAGGGTGCAGTCTGGGCTGAGGGTACCCCCCCCAAGTGCACTAATTTTGTGCACCAGGCCTCTAATAATGAATAATTCCTATTTAATATAATAAGTTATCCTCAGGTAATTTCACCTTGAAGTCTTTCTAATACAGAGTAAACATTTTATATTTCATGAAATTGACATTAATGAGATACCAATAGTGAAGAAACTCTATTTTCCCTCTAAAATCTTTGTTTATATTACAGAAGTCCTGAATACTGGGAGTGGTTATTTAGGGGCTATTTTTCTTCTAAGAGCAGACCATCTACTATTCCAGTTGCATGTGACAGACACACCTAGAGGAAAAGCAGCAATGCTTTTTGTTCAATTAAAAAAAAATACTACAGGAAAATCAGGGCTGTAGTTACACCTGAAAGGTGATTGGGAAGAAAATAAAGAAAACATGAAAATACTCTCCTTTAATTTCTTATCCTTTACTCTTTCTTGAAACACTCATTTTCTCTCTCTGTAAACCAGCATCTAGGCATGGCAACTTTGAGCTCCAGACTCATAGATCCTAGTTTTGTCTTGCAGCAGACACTGAGAGCTGCTTTTCTTGGTTTCACAATTAAAAATCTAAGGGGAATGATGTTTTAACCAGCCTTTGTCAAGTGTCCAGCGTAGGCAATTACAGTTGCATTGGTGGCGGGGGGAGGGGGGAGTAGTCTACCTTCCTTGTCAGTCAACCCAAGGAGGGAGGTGTTTCTGTTTTCTTTATTCAATAAAAGAGACATCCACCGTGACACAGGGATTTTATGGCTCTTTTCATATTTAAGTTACCTATATTTAATATGCCTATATTTTTTTCATGAATTACCCATTGTACATTTTTACATGTTTGCATATTCTATTTCAAATAATAGTGGTTATGAGTTTTATATGCATTTGACCTTTTGATTTTTCAAGTGAAAATGTGATAACATACCTTTATTAGGACATCAAGAAACTAGAGAATTACTACAAATAAAACAAGAAGAGGGTGACTGTGAACTTGGAGCCTATATCTGTAACCCCAGGATGGAAAGCTGTCTGACTCACAGAGTATTTGTGTACATCTATGCTTTCAAATTTCAAAGGAACTGTTCAGACTTGGTTTGGCCCTTCAGGTAGTGTTCCTAAACTTTTTAGATCATAAATATTAACTGATAAACTTATTAAAGTTTAGGATCACTAGCCCAACCTCAGATCTACTAAAAAAAATTATATTCAGGCAAGTATAGGGAAATCTATTGGAGAAATGCTAGTGAATTATTTTGATATTTTGTGTCCTTAATAGAGAAATCTTGCTTATTCGTATGTGGAGAGCACAGTATCACTAAGGTGGAGAGAGAACATGAGGATTGTTCTTACAACATAGAAAATGATCAATAACATTGAATGGAGTCATGGATAGACAAATGATGTTCTCAAAGCTCTGTGAAAGCTCTTTGAGGCTATTTAATTAATAACTTCACATTGATTTTTAGGTTCACATTAATAGTAATCTAATATGTGTAAACTTTTTTCATCTGAATAATTGTACTTACATAAATTTTCCTCTATATGAGTATTTAATTTATATTATCTACTTTTACCTTCACTAGTCACTATCATCTATTTGTTATTTTCTCCTGGGAATGTATTTAATACCTCCAATAATAACTTTTCTATTTCAATATCAATTTTGCTTCACCTATGTTTTCCTGTATTTGGGAGTTAAGATTAGATAAGAGAGAACAGAGTAGAAAGGGAAAGGATCTGACTTTTCAAATAAAAATAAATATTGTTTTATACAAAAATGTATAAACAATATAAACAGATAAAATAATTTGATGCTAATATTTACAGTATATTGTTGAAAACACTTGCCTTTTAGTTCCTGATAGTATTTGCCTTAAATAACTCAAAACAACATAGACAGAATTAAAATTATAGATTTTAATCCACACAATTGTGTAGCATATATATTTTTTTTGACTGTAAAAAGTGCTAATCTGAACTGCATAAATAATGGTAGAAATTCTGAGTTCAAAAAACAGAAGGTTAAATCCCTGGCCCAAATAGGTAAGCTAACATTCAGCATGACAGCTGCCTCAGGTCCTACACCAATGCTTAGGCCTTGAGCTTTGGTTTAACAGCCCAACAGAGTGGCAAGAGGCACCTGGGTTACCTCAAAGTAGATTTTCTGGTCAGGGTCAGGAATGCTTCCAAAAAGCATTCTATCCAACATTAGGAAAAATGGTGAAGTTGAAGAGAGAAAAATAAAGCACACCACAGAGGGAGATAACGACGAAACACACAAATTTTGACCTTAGCACTCATAGATAAAATAAAAACTATATACTAAGAATGGTTAATCACAGGCTAGTCTTTATGCAGACCAGTACTTATGAAATAATTAGATTAAAAAATAAAAAAAGCTAGAATCAGATCTACAAGTAATTGGGGTAATGGTTTAATGTCTTAAAGGGGAAATTTGAGAGTTGTATAAAACAACTAGAGGCATAATAATAAACCAGGCAACATGTTAAAACAAAAATAAATATAACTTGCCCTGACAGTGTGACTCAGTGATTGAGCATCAAACTATGAACCAGGAGGTTATGGTTCGATTCCCAGTCAGGGCACATGCCAGGTTTCCCCCATGTGGGGGATGGAGTCTAGAATCAATGATTCTTTCTCACCATTGACATTTCTATCTCTCTCCCCCTCTCCTTTCCTTCTTGAAATAAATAAAAATACACTAAAAGACCTAAAAATAAGACTTATGGAAATTAAAAGTATAATCCTATCTATTAGAGAGGGACTATGCTAACTGACCATCATGCACTCACAAGTTGGTGGTACTCACAGCCAATAAAGAGGGAATATGCTATTTGACTGCCATGACCTCACAAGATGGCAGCACTCACTCTCCTCAGCCTCACCTCATCCAGCCTCAGTCCCCCAATGCCCTCAGCATCACCTCATCCAGCCTCAGTTCCCCAGTCCCACCTCACCCAGCCTCACCCAGATGGAGTCCCCTAACCCCTAAGCCCTACAGGGGAAGACAGTTAGGGGCAATCAGGTCAGCAGAGGAGGAAAGTTGGGGACAATCATGCTGGCAGGGGAGCAGTTAGGAGTCAATCATGCTGGCAGGGGAGCAGTTAGGAGTCAATCAGGCTGACAGAGAAGTGGTTGGCGAGCTACCAGGATGGCATGCAGAGTGGTTAGGGGAAATCAGGCAGGCAGGTAGACAGGCAAGTGGTTAGAAGTAAGCAGTCCCAGATTATGAGAGGGATGTCCAATTGCAAGTTTAAGCCTGATCCCACTGGCAGTTGGACATCCCCCAAGTGGTCCCAGATTGGAGAAGGTGAAGGCTTGGCTGAGGGAGATCCCCTGACCCTTGCCATGTATGAATTTTGTGCAGCAGGCCAATAGTAAGGTAATAAAAGAGAGGGCAATTTGATTATGGTGATGGTGTACAACTCTATGGCTATATTTAAAAACATTGAATTGTATACTTTAAATTGGTGAATTAAATGGTATTTAAGTTATATCTTAATGAAACTGTTGTGCTTCCTTTTTCAGCTTTATAGAATTTATTCCTCTATTGCTTAATGTGAAAATGTTTCCCGGAATATATATATATGAGAGAGAGGAGAGAGAGAGAGAGAGAGAGAGCAGAATATATTAACAAATTTGAGAGGAACTTGACTGATTTGAACTGGCTTATCACTAGTACTATAGATGTGCATTAAAACTTGGGAGAGAATGTGCTGCACAGAATGTACTTGGTCTTTTTGGAAGAACAATATACTATATTAAACCAAGAAAATTGGATGAGTTTTTGAAAAACCCCAAATTCTTCTGGAAGCAGCCTTTCTTACCAAGACTTGAAATGTAAATTATGGTGAGCAAGTATATGTTGATCTAGAATAAGAAACAAATTCATAGAATTCAAGATGTAGAACAGTTCAGACACTGATTGAATATTTAGACTAATTTTCAGAGCAGACCATTCTGCATCACAGGGTTGTTATGACATAAAACAGCTTATTTTTCAACTTCTTAAAACTTTGAAGTATAATTTTCATTAAATAAAATGCATAAATATTAAGTTCATTGTTTGCTGAATTTTGATTATTGCATAAATCTTGCACACAGTAAGACAAGTGGTTTCCATCGCCCCAGAAATGGACTCTATCTGAGTCAATTCCACTCATAACCAGAAATATCCATTGTTCTGAACTCTTTCACCAGAGAAAAGTTGTTACATTCCTACTTGTCTTTGTATGTGAACTTCATTTAAATATAACAGCACAGAAGGTACTTCTTTGTGTAAGGCTTCACTCACTCCACATGCTTTTGAGATTCATGTTGATTAGTTCATTCCTTTTTATTGCTACTTAGTATCTACACTAATAAAATAGAAACATGCAAATTGACCATACCTTCACTAGGCCCACAAGCCATGCCCACAAGCCAATCAGGAGCAAGTATGAAAATTAATCCAACCAAGATGGTTGTGGCCAGGGAGCGAGTAGGAGGGTTGGGTTTCACAGGCAATGGAGGAAGCCAAGCTTCCTGCAGCCTTGGCCTGCTCTGGCTTCCACTCAACGCTACAAAGTTTCAATTGTAGAAGATAAATAAATCCCAGATACCAGGGCCTCCACTTGGGTCCCCAGGGGTGTGGCCATGCTGCAAATCACCACAGGCCCCTCACTCAGGCCACACCACACCCCAACAGAAACCCCACCTGATCTGGGAAACCCTTCAGGGCAAACTACCTGTCCCCTACCTGTGCACCTAGCTTATCTAATAAAAAAGTAATATGCAAATTGACTGTCACTCCAACACAAAAATGGCTGCTCCCATGTGCTCAAAGATTGCTGCCCCATGTAGACACAAGATGGCCACCACAAGATGGCCAGCAAGGGAGGGCAGTTGTGGGTGATCAGGCCAGCAAGGGAGGGCAGTTAGGACAGACCAGTCCTACAAGGGAGGGTAGTTCAGGGTGATAAGGCCTGCAGGGAAGGGCAGTTGGAGGCAATCAGGCTGGAAGGGGAGCAGTTAGGCATCAATCAGGTTGGCAGAGGATTGTTAAGGGGTGATCCGGCTGGCATGCAGAAGCAATTAAGAGCAACCAGGAAGGCAGGCAGGTGAGCAGTTGGGAGTCAGCAGTCCTGGATTGTGAGAGGGATATCCTACTGCCCGTTTAGGCCTGATATTGGGATCGGACAGTTGGAATTCCTCAAGGGGTCCCAGATTGGAGAGGGTACAGGCTAGGCTAGAGGACACACATACATCTGTGCACAAATTTTGTGCACCAAGCCTCTAGTCTATCTATATAAAATCATAATATGCAAATAGGCCGCAAGGTGGAACAATCAAACAACTGGTCACTATGACATGCACTGAGCACCAGGGGGAATATGCAAAACATGGTGGGTGTTGGCAGCAGATGGGAGAGTGTGGAACATGGTGGGCATCAGCCACGGTGGAATGATGGAGCAAGTGAGTGGGGGATCCAGAACAAGGCGTGGCGCCAGTTGCTGTCATCAGGGTGAGCCTCTGGTGATTACTGAAATTTCTTTGCTCTCATGCACCATGGTCCCACCTGGCATTCACTTTTGCTGCTGACTCTGATAGCCCATAAGGGCTTCTCCACCTCCTCCTGCTCTTGAAGGGCAATTGGGGCCGGCAGTTGCCCTTTGCACATGCTGCTGGTGCTAGTCCGACTTGCACCCACTGCCAGCACTGGTCCCGCTCACACCTACTTCTGTCACTGGCCCCAATCACTCAGTGCTGTCAAGGGGTACAAGCAGGGCTGGCGCTGAGGGTGCATGGGAGTGGCAGCAGTGAGAGTGGGGCTGCTGGCAGACAGGGGACCGGGGCTATGGAAGGAGGGGCCAGGTGGAGGCATGGAGGATGGACTGAGACCTGTCCCTGTGCCCACTACAATCTCTCAGCCCACAGTTTCTTTCAAGGTGTATGAATTATTGCACTGGGCCCCTAGTTCTACTATATGGAAATACCACAATGTTAATGAATTCTCCTGTTGATAAACATCTGAGCTACCTTTAAGTTTTTGACTACTCTAAAGAAGGTTGATTTAAACCAGCACATTCCAGGGCTTTTCTGTGTTTACATGTTTTCATGTCTCATAGATAACTAATGACTACATTTATGAAAAACTGCTAGATTGATTTCCAAATAAGTTAAACAGTTTTTACATGCCCAACAGCAATTTGTAAGACTTTCAGCTGCTCCACATTATTTGCCATCACATAGAGTTGTTAGTAGAGAGCAATATCACATTGTTACTTCAATTTGCATTCCTATGGTGACTAATGATGTTATGAGCTTATTAGTTACTAGAGGACCAGTGCACAAAATTCATGCAAGGGGGATGGAGGGTGTCCTTCAGCCCAGCCTGCTCCCTCTCCAATCTGGGACTAACCGGGCAGTTGGACATCCCTCTCATAATCCAGGACTGCTGGCCCAACTGCTCACCTGCCTGCCTTCCTGATTGCCCCTAATTGCTTCTGCCTGGCAGCCTGATCACCCCCTAACCACTTCTATGCCAGCCTGATTAATGCCTAACTGCTCCCCTTCCAGCCTGTTTGTCCCTTAACTGCCATCCCTGCAGGCTTGATCACGCCTTACCTTTCAGGCCTAGTCCTTGCCAACTGCCCCCACCCCAGTTGGCCATCTTGTGGTGGCCATCTTGTGTCCATGTGGGGACAGGATCTTGTAACCACATGGGGACAGTTATCTTGTGTGTTGGAGTGATGGTCAATCTGCATATTACTCTTTTATTATATAGGATAGAGGCCTACTGCACAGGTGGGGGCCAGCTGGTTTGCCCTGAAGGGTGTCTTGGATCAGAGTGGGTATTCTCTTGGGGCATGGGGTGGCCTGGGAAAGGGGCCTGTGGTGGTTTGCAGCCAGTCATGCCCCCCAGCAACCCAAGTGGAGGCCCTGGTATCTGGAATTTATTTATTTTCTACAATTGAAACTTTATAGCCTGGAGCAGAGCCAAGACTTCTGCTGGTACAGCCATTGAAACTTTGTTGCGGAAAGCTTGGTTTCATCCATCTTCAGGCAGAAACCCAGGCCTCTCTCCTGTGCTCTCTGTGGTCCTAGCCATCTTGTTTGGGTTAATTTACATACTTGTTCTGATTGGCTGGTGGGCATGGCTTGTGAATGTAGCTGATCCTCACAACCAATTGGCTTGGAGGTCAATTCCCCCCAGTGATACCAAAAACAATCAAGAATTAACTACAACAAGACTGTACACACAGTTCACAAAAGGGTGCACCAATAGTGTCCATCTCAGGTAACTGCGGAGACAGAGCTACTGGACTACATAGGACACCTAGCACACAAAGCTACTCTACCAACCCAGGGAAGCAGCAAAATCTGCAGAGACAAAAGAACAGATCACAAATGAAAGAAATGGAGGAAAACAAATGACTGACTGGATATAGAGTTCAAAACCACAGTTATAAGGTTTTTTAAGAATTTCCTAGAAAAAAAATGGATAAAAAGTAATATTTGTAATACAAGGTTTTACATTTAGGTCTTTAATGTATATGAAATTAATTTTTTATGTATGAAGTAAGGTACAGCTTAAGATTCTTTTTTTTTTCATCTCATATGTAGAGAACAATTTATTCAAAATCATTTCCTGCCTTGTTTTACTATTTTGAAACCTTGTTGAAAATAACTGAATTTCATGTATGTGTTTTTTAAGCCCTTATTCTTTTAAATTTATTTATTTGTCTATCTTTATGCGTATGGCAATACTACATTTGCTTGATTAATGTAGCACAATAGTAAATCTTGAAATGGACATAGTGTATGACCTCCTTTTTTTTGGTTTCTTTTCAAGATTTGTTTTAGCTGCTCTATGCCCTTTGCTCTTTCCACAGGAAAATTTACTTTGTATACATCCATTAGAGAATTTGTATCTTGAAATTATTTTTTTTATCTGCAACTGAGAATATGTTTATTGATTTAAGAGAGAGAGAGAGAGATGAAGGGAAAGAGAGAGAGGAGGGAGAGAGAGAATGGCTGCCAGTCTATGTGTCCCAACTGGAGATTAAACCAACCTTTTGGTGTACAGGATGCCACTCCAACCAACTGAGCCACATGGCCAAAGTTATTAAAATAATATTTGAGTATTGTAATCCATTGATACAGTATACTCGTCTGTTGGCATGTTAGTATTTCTGTCTTTAATTATTGATTATTCAAGTTAGCAGTTAATAAATTTAGATTTCATTTTTGTTTATATATTTTTATTAGATTAATTTCCACTGCTATCTCTTTTCTTTCCTTCATTCTGCCTACCTTGCTTTTGTTTTTTAATTTGCTCTTCTTTTTCTGTATCTTAAAGTAGAAGCTTAGGTTATCACTACTAAACCATTATTCTTTTCCTAATAAAAATATTGTATTAGTTTTCTAGTACTGCCATAGAAAATTACCACTAACAGGGCAGTTTAAACAACATAAATTTTTGGTTCACAGTTAGTTCTAGAGTCTAGAAGTCTAAGAGAAAGTGATGGAAAAATTGGTTCTTTCTGAGAGCTATACAGTAGAATCTCTTCCAGGTATCTCAGTGTCTGGTGGTTTGCTGGCTATCATTGGCATTTCTTGGCTGTACACACATTATACCAATCTCCACTGTTGTCTTCATAAGGCATTCTTCCTGCGTATGTGCTTATGCCCTAATTCTGTTTTTTATATGGATATCCTCACTGGAAGATTTTTTTTCCATTGAGTTTTAGAGAGAGTGAAAGGGAAGGAAAGAATGGGTGAGTGGGGAGAGAGAGTGATTGGTTGCCTCAACTGGGGCCAGGGATTGACCCTGCAATCCAGGTACGTGCCCTTTACCTGGATTGAAGCTCTCGTCCCTTCATGTATAGGGTGACACTCTATCCACTGAGCATAATGGCCATGGTGTTTGAAATATGTTCTAATTTCTAGTGTTATTTCTTCACTAACCCATGGATTTAAAAATGTTAGATGTTAAATTTGTAAATTATTTTAGTTGTATTTATTCAGGTTTAATTAGCACATGATACTGTGCAGATGTTGAATGTGTAAAATTTGTTAAGTTTTAAATAATTACACATGGATAAATCTTTACTAAAATGAAGATAATGAAAATATTCATCAATCCTCAAAGGTGCCCCTTTGTAATGCCTTCCTCTCCTCCAGTCAAGTGGCAAACAGTGACCTACTTTCTGTAACTAAAAATTAGTTTGCATTTCCTAGAATTTTACATAAACTTTGCCATCCAGTATGCATTATGTTGCCTCTGGCCTGGCTTCTTTACTTCACCATAATTATTTTGAGATTCATCTGTATGACAGCATAGCTAACAGCACATTCTATTTTATTATTGACTAGTTGCTCCATTCACCTGTGGATATAAATTTAGGTTGCTTCTAGTTTTGGGTTATTATTAAAAATAAGGATGCTATTTTGCATAAATTTTATATGGGTATATACCTTAATATATAGTGCATAACTATCTTGAAGCAGAATGACTAGAACATATGGTACATGACTACTATAAACTAGGTATATGTTGAAGTTTATAAAACCTGCCAAACTTTTCAATAATGTTTGTACAACTGATATTCCAACCAGTGGTGTATAAGAATTACAATTGCTCCACATCTTGCCAACATATGTTATGATCAAGCTATCAAAATGATAATTATGAAACCTCAGTCTTTGGCTTTAATTCACATTTTCCTAATGACTGATCATGCTTTTTTTTTGCATATTTGCAATCTATATTTTTTATTTGGTCAAGTGACTTACATATTTCTTGCCCATTTTTAATGAGTTGCTTGTTTTTTAATTATTATGATTTTAGAGATCTTTATATATTCTGGATACACATTATTTATCAGATGCTTGCAAATAATTTCTCTCAGTTTGTGACTTGTTTATTCATTTACTTAGTGGTATCTTTGAAGAGCAAAAATTCCCAATTTTAATGAATCACAATTTGTAATTTTTGTCTCTTGTGTCATGATTTTCTTGTTATAGTTAAGAAATCTTTGTGTAACCTTAGATCACAAAGACTTAGGAGTGAAAAAGAGAATATTAAATCTTTGTGACCAAAGGTTAAAGAAAGCTTTCTTCTACATTTTATTCTAAAATTTTTTAATAATTTTACATAACAATATAATTTAAATTTTATTTAAGGTTTACATTTACATCTATAGTCAATCTTGCATTACTTTTTTCTATATGGTGTAAAACATGAATTGATGCTCACTATTTAACATAAAGATATCTATTTTTTCTCTTATTTTAAATATAACATTGCTATATTTTAATGCACATTTTAAAAGCTGCCATACTACTATTTTTAAGTTTTGCTCATTTTTTTTAACAGGGTGTTGGCTTTGGATCACATAAGGTCATTTATTAGCTTATAAGCTTATCTTTTTTAGGCTGTTTTAATCTTTGGTTTGGGTGGGTCTATAGTAGCATTTGATCTAAATATAGATTAGCTTTTCTCACAATAGCCTTCTTGAAAATAGGTTTCGGGTGTACAATTACACAATTTATCATTTGTATATTGTATTGTCAGTTTACTCCACCAAGTTAAAGTCTTCTTCCATCACCATATATACCTCCTGTACATTTTTCTACCTCCCCCTCTGGTAATCAATAACATTTCTCTTGTCTGTGTCAAGATGCTTCTTTTATTCTTTTGTTTGTTGAATCCTTTGGCCCTTTTCACCCAGCCCTCAACCCACCATCCTCTAACAACTGTCATTCTATTCTCTGTATCAATGAGTTTATTTCTGTTAGTTTATTTTGCTCATTAGATTCCACATCTGAGTGAAATGATATGGTAATTGACTTTCTCTGACTGGCTTATTTCACTTAGTATAATACTCTTCAGATCCATCCACACTGTTGCAAAGGCTAAGATTACCTTCATTTTAATGGCTAAGTAGTATTCTACTAGGTAAATGTACCATAGCTTTTTCTTAAAAAGTCTTAATTGTGTAAAGTATTACATATAGTATTACATATGTCTCCTTTTCCCCCCATTTACCTCTCCCCAACCACCTCCATGCCCCAGCACATACCCTCCTCATCCCCTAGAATCTGTCCATTGGTTATTCTTATATGCATGCATAAAAGTCCTTTGGTTGATCTCTTACCCACTTCCCCCTCCCCTGTCTTTCCTCTGAAGTTCGATGGTCTGTTCCTTTTTTCTCTGCATTTGTATCTGTTTTTATTCATCAGTTTATGTTGATCATTATATTCCACAAATGAGTGAGATTATGCAATATTTATATTTCTCCTTCTGGCTTATTTCGCTTAGCATAATTCTCCATGCTCATCCATGTTGCAAATGGTAAGAGTTCTTTCTTTTTCATAGAGTGTAGTATTCCATTGTGCAGATGGACCACAGCTTTTTAATCCACTCATCTGCTGATGGGCCCTTAAGTTATTTCCAAATCTCAGCTATGGTAAATTGTGCTGCTTTGAACAAAGGGAGCATATGCCATTCTTATTGCTATTTCTTCTTTTTTGGAATATATTCCTAGAAGTGAGATTACTGGGTCAAATGGGATATACATTTTTAATTTTTTGAGGAAACTACATACTGTTCTCCACAGTGGCTGCACCAGTCTGCATTTTTACCAGCAGTGCCTGAGGGTTCCTGTTTCTTCACATCCTTGCAAGCACTTCTCATTTGTTGATTTGTTGGTGATAGCCATCTGAACATGTGTGAGATGGTATCTCATTGTCATTTTGTTTTACATCTTTCAGATGATTAGTGACTTTGAGTATGTTTTTTCAAATATATTTTTTATTGATTTTTTTACAGAGAGGAAAGAAGAGGGATAGAAAGTTAGAAACATCCATGAGAGAGAAACATTGATGAGCTGCCTCCTGTACACCCTCCATTTGGGGATGTACCCACAACCAAGTTACATGCTCTTGACCAGAATCGAACCTGGGACCTTTCAATCCACAGACCTACATTCTAGCCACTGAGCCAAACTGATTTCAGTTTGAGTATATTTTTATATGTCTCTTGACCGTATGTCCACTTTCAAAAACGTCCTTTGCCAATTTTTTTTGATTGGATCATTTATGTTCATTTTGTTAAGATGTATAAGTTCCCTATAAATTTTAGAGATTAGACCCTTATTGGATATAACATTGGCAAATATTTTCTCCCATGCAGTGGGCTTTCTTGTTGTTTTGTTGATGTTGTCTTTTGCTGTAGAGAAGCTATTTATTTTGATGTAGTCCCATTTCATTATTTGTTCCTTAGTTTCTATTGCCTTAGGAGCTGTATTGATAAGGATCCTGCTATAACATCTGTCTCATATTTTGCTGCCTATAGCTTCTTCTAAGATTTTTTATGGTTTTACATCTTATGTGTAAGTACTGTTTCCATTTTGAGTTTATTTCTGTGTATGGTGTAAGTTGGTGGTCTAGTTTCATTTTTTGCATGTACCTGTTCAATTTTTCCAGCATCATTTATTGAAGAGACTGTTTTGACTCCATTGTATGTTCTTGCCTCCTTTGTCAAATATTAATTGAGCATATGGTTTGGGTGAATTTCTGGGTTCTCTATTCTGTTCCATTGGTCAGTGCCAGTACCAGACTGCTTTGAAAACAGTAGCTTTATAGTATAGCTTGATATATGGTATTGTGATCCTCCAACTTTGTTCTTCTTTCTCAAGGTTTCTGTGGCTATTTGGAGTTTGTTTTTCATTCCATATGAATTTATGGAGAGTTTGTTTTAGGTCTGTGAAATACACCATTAGTGTTTTAATGGGGAATAAATTGAATCTATAGATTTCTTTGGCTAGTATGGATATTTTAATGATGTTGATTCTATAAATTCATGAACATGGTACATTATTTCATTTGATTATGTCTTCAATCTCTTTTTTTCAATATCCTGTGCTTTTCTGAGTACAGGTCTCTTACCTTCTTAGTTAATTCCTAAGTATTTTAATATTTTGATTGCCTTGGTAAATGGGATTTTTATTTTGTTTTGTTTCTCTTTCTATAAGTTTGTTGATTTGTTGATTTTTATTATTGGTATATTAAAAAGCCATAGATTTCTGGATCTAAATTTTGTATACTGTTGCATTGCTACATTCATTTATTAAGTTTTTTGTTTAAGTCTTTGGGGTTTTTTATGTACATTATAATTTCATGTGCAAATAATGACAGTTTTACTTCTTCTTTTCAAATTTGGATGCCTTTTATTTCTTCTTCTTGTCTGATCACTCTGGCTAGCACTTCAAGTACTATATTGAATAGAAGTGGTGAGAGTAGGGATACCTGATTGTTCCTGTTCTTAGACAAAATGGGTTTAGTTTTTTTCCCATTGAGTATGATGTTGGCTGTAGGTTTGTCATGTAAGGCTTTTATTATATTGAGATATGATCCCTGTATTCTCACTTTGTTGAGAGTTTTTATTAGGAAAGGGTGTTGGATTTTATCAAATAATTTTTCTGCATCAATTTATATAATTATATTATTTTTATCTTTCAATTTGTTTATGTGTTGCATCACATTTATTGATTTGTGAATATTGTACCAGCCTTACATCCCCTAATTAAATCCCAGCTGGTCATGTTTTGAGGTTTTCCTAATGTAATGCTCAATCTGATTTACTAGAATTTTGTTGAGGATTTTAGTATCTAAATTCATCAGAGAGATTGGCCTGTAATTCTCTTTCTTTGCAGTGTCTTTATCTGATTTTGGGACTAGGGTAATGCTGCTTCATAGAAAGAGTTTAGAAGTGTTTCTTCCTCTTGAATTTTTTGGAATGATCTGAGGAGGATAGGTTTTAGTTCTTTGAATGTTTGCTAAAACTCCTCTGTAAAGCTTTCTGCGCCAGTAATTTTGTTTGCTGGAAGTTGTTTTATTACTGCTTCCATTTACTCCATAGTTATTGGCTTACTGGGGGCCTGGTACATGAAGCCTGGGACAGGCCTAAGCCAGCAGTCAAACATCCCTCTTGAAGCCTGGGACTCTACAGTCCTGGACCCCTCAATCTTTACCGCCTGCCTGTAACAGAAGTAGCCAAGGCTTCTAACACCATTGCTATGCTCACTGCTTCTTAGGGCTGCCTCAGAGGCAGGAGAGGCTCCCATCTCTTCCACTGGCCTTTCCAGCCATGAGCTCAGCTTCTGATTGAGCAGTACTTCCCTTAGGAAAGTGCACTGATCAGTAAGGGGCAGCTAATTAAGCATCTTCACACTAGTGGTCATTGCACATCATAGTGACTGTTTGTTCTGCCATTTCATCGATTTGCATATTATGCTTTTACTAGAGGCCCAGTAAATGAAACTTGTGCATGTGGGGGAGGGTGACCTTCAGCCCAGCCTGCATCCTCTCCAATTTGGACCCCTTGAGGGATGTCTGACTGCCCATTTAGGCCTGATCCCCAGGCAGTTGGACATCCCTCTCACAATCCAGGACTGCTGGCTCCCAATTGCTCACCTGCCTGCCTTCCTGATGGCCCCTAACTGCTTCTGCCTGCCAGCTTGATCACCCCCTAACAACTCCCCTTACAGCCTAATTGATGCCTAACTGCTCTCCTGACAGCATGTTTTCCCCTAACTGCCCTCCCCTACAGGTCTGAGTCTCCCCAAACTGCCCTTCCGTGTAGACATGGTCACCCCAACTTCCCTCCTCTGCCAGCCTGGTCACCCCTAACTGCCCTTCCTTGCAGGCCTGGTCTCTCTTAATTGCCCTCCCCTGCTGGCCATCTTGTGGTGACCAACTTGTGTCCACATGGGGGTAATCATCTTATGTGTTGGAGTGATAATCAATTTGCATATCACTCTTTTATTAGATAGGATAGAGGCCTAGTACATGGGTGGGGGCCAGCTGGTTTGCCTTGAAGTGTGTCTCAGAACAGGATGGAGGTTCCCTGGGGGAATGAGGTGACCTGGGTGAGGAGCCTGTGGTGGTTTGCAGGCCAGCCACGCCACCTGGCAACCCAAGCATAGGCACTGGTATCTGGAATTTATTTATCTTCTACAATTGAAACTTTGTAGCCTGGAGCAGAGCTAAGCCTTTTTCTCGCTCCCTGGCAGCAGCCATTATTTTTGGAATTTATTTATCTTATATAATTGAAACTTTGTAGCCTTAAGCGGGGGCCTGGGCCAGCCAGGGTGTGTAAAAAGCTTGGCTTCCTCCATCGCTGGGGTAACCCAAGCCTCCCTCCTGCTCTCTCTGTGGCCATAGCCATCTTGGGTGGGTTAATTTGCATACTTGCTCCTGTTTGACTGGTAGGCATGACTTGTGGATGTGGCTTGTGGGTGTAGCCGAGGTATGGTCAATTTGCATATTACTCTTTTATTAGATAGGATTCAGATTTTTTTTTATTCTTCCAGATTGAGTTTTAGAAGGTCATATTTTTCTAGGAATGTGTCCATTTTTTCTAGGTTGACCAGTTTTTTGGAATAGAATCCTTTGTATTTATGTGGGGTCTGTTGTTATTTCACTGCTTTCATTTCTGATTTTTTGGGGGTTCTCTCTCTTTGTTTCTTGGTGAACCTGGCTAGAGGTTCATCAATCTTATTTATCCTTTCAAAGAACCAGCTCTTGATTTTATTGATCTTTTGTATTGCTTTTCCAATCTCTATGTCACATATTTCCATTCTGAGCTTTATTATTTTCTTTCTTCTACTCATTGTGGGTTTTCCTTGTCGCTCTCTTTCTAAAGAATTAAGTTCTAGAGTTATATAATTTATTACCAGTTTTTCTTGTTTTTCTGAGGTCAGTGTGTAATGCTATGAACTTCCCTCTCAGGACTTCTTTCACTTTGTCCCATAGATTTTGGGTGATGGTGTTTTCATTGTAAATTTTTTCTGGATATTTTTTATTTCTTCTTTGATATCATTGGTAACACAATCATCTATATATAATAAAGTCTAAGCAACCGTCCAAACCCCCAACCAGTAGTTATGATGCGTAATGATCACTACAGGGCAGATGCTCTGACCATTAACTATGACATGCATTGACCACCAGGGGCAGACATGCATCACAAGAGCTTCCAAGCTGTGGTGACTTGGCAGCTGTGTTTCTCAGTGACACATCCAGACCAAAGAGGAGGGAGCCCAATTCTGGGGTAGATCAGCCGAGAACCACCCTCTCTAAATCTGTGACCCCTTGAGGGATGTTAGAAAGCTAGTTTCAGCCCAATATCCGCAGGCCAGGCTGAGGGTCTTCACTACTAGTCAAATCTGTACACTGGCCTCTGGTTGTATAATAACATGCTATTCAGCCTCCACATGTTTGGTTTTTTATTTTATTTTTTACTGTCATTGATTTCTAATATTATACCATTGTAATTGAGAAGATTCTTGATATGATTTCAATCTTTTTTAATTTGAGTGTCTTTGACTGTGTCCCAATATGTGATCTATCTTTGAAAATGTCCCATGTTCACTTGAGAAGAATGTGAATTCTAGCTTTGGGATGAAATATTCGGAAGATGTCAATTATGTCCACATGATCTAGTGTAGTGGTCAGCAAACTGCGGCTCATAAGCTACTTGCAGTTCGTGAGCCGCAGTTTACCACTCTGTTGACTAATGAGTTTGCCAACCACTGACCTAGACTCTCAATTCCAATAATTACAGACACTTGTTGTTCCTTGTGATTAAGCAACTATCCCAGTGGTCGCCAAACCAATTGGCAACAGAGCAGCAAACCTCGGCTTATGAGCCGCATATGGTTCATGAGCTGCAGTTTGCCTACCAGTGATCTAGTGAGTCATTTAGAATTATTGTTTGTTGACATTTTATCTAGAGGATTTATACAGTGATGTCAACGGGGTATTAAAGTTCCCTACTTTGATTGTATTACTGTTGATCTCTCCATTGTTATCTTCCAGAAGTTTGGTGTGTGTGTGTGTGTGTGTGTGTGTTTTAATGTATTTGGGTGCTCTTGCATTGGGTGCATATATGTTTACCAGAGTTTTATACCCTGGTTGTATCAGTTCCTTTAGTACAAGTATTATGAAGTGGCCTTCCTTATCTACTTCTCATTATGGCCTTTACATTGAGATCTATTTTGTCAGATATAAGTATTACAACTCGAGTTTTGTTTTGTTTTTCATTGCCATTTGTCTGAAAGATATTTTCCCATTTCTTCACTTTCAGTCTGTATAAGTCCCATGTTCTGAGGTGTAGACAGCATATATATAGGTCATGTTTTTTTGTCCATTCAGTCACTCTATGTCTTTCAATTAGACCATTTAGTCCATTTACATTTAAGGTTATTATTGATAGGTACTTGTTTGTAGCCATTTTTATTCTTTATGCCTGTGTTCCTTCTTCCCTATTTCTTCTTTTTACAATAGTCTCTTTAGCATTTCTTGCATTGCTGACTTGGTAGTAATAAACTCCCTTAGACATTTTTTTTTGTCTGTGATTTCCCCTTTAAATTTGAATGATAGCTTCACTGGATAGAGTATTCTTGGATTCAGTCCCTTGCTTTGCATCACTTTGTATACTTCATTCCATTCCCTTTTGGCCTGATATGTTTCTGTTGAGAAACCATTTGATAATCTAATGGGGGATTCTTTGTAGATAATTCTTTGTCTCTCTCTTGCAAGCCTTTAAGATTCTTTCTTGGTCATTAACATTTTTCATTGTAATTATGACATGTCCTTGGTGTGGATATTTTGGGGTTCATCTTGTTTGGGAATTTCTATGCTTGTATGACTTTTGTCTTCTCCAAGTCAGGTAAATTTTCTGTCATTATTTCTTCAAATATGCTTTCTAAAATTTGCTCCTCTTCTTGTCCTTCTGGCATCCATATTATATATATGTTACTTTGTTTAATGTTGACCCAGAGCTCCCTTCAGTTCTCCTCCTGATTTCTATTTTTCCCCCTCTAATTGCTGTTCAGAATGGGTGTGTTTTTCTGCCCTATCTTCTAACTCACTAATTTAGTCTTCTGCTTCTTCTAGTCTTCTATTGAAACCTTCCATTTTGTTTGTTTTTATTGTAGTTATATTACTTTTTATTCCCTCTTGATTCTAATATAAGTTGTTGATTTTCTCATCCATCTACTTTATGAATTGTATGATCCTTACTCTGAATTCTTTTTCTAACATATACTATACTTTCATTTCATTTGGTTCCTTTTTTCCCTTTGGGGGTTTATTTGGCTCCACATTTTTGCTCTCTCTTTCTGGCTCTGTACACCCTGGTTGGGGTTTGAGAGGTTGAAGACTTTATCAGAGCATTGATATGGAAATTATTAGCCCAGAGGATGGGTATGCCTTTATTGTCTCTGCTATTAATTGTATCTCCTTCTCCCAATTATCTGACTTTTCAGTTGTCTGCTTCAGATGCTTGCAGTGGTGGGAGTGTTTGGACGATTCCTCTGGTGTGTGACTCCATGTGAGAACCAAGAGCCCTCTAGCATGAAATTTGTAGTATATGTGATACCTTTTGTCCCTCTGGTAGTGAACTTTCAAAGAGTGAGAGCAAGGAATAAGAGACCCAGAAAAACCTGTGTACACTTCACACTGAGGATGGGTAAACTGGAGCAACCCAGCACATGTTTCACTCTTTCATTAACTAATAGGCTGCTTCCACATCTAGGCTATTGAAAGTAGTGCTACAATGAACATAAGGGTGCATATATTCACTTGAATTAGTGTTTTGGGTTTCTTTGGATATATTCCCAGATGTGGAATCACTGGATCATAAAGCAGTTCATTTTTAATTTTTTGAGGGAACTCCATACTGTTTTTCACAATGGTTGTACCAATCTGTATGCCCACCAATAGTGTACAAGGGTTCCCATTTTTTCCACATTATCACCAAATACTTTTGTTTGTTGATTTATTTATGATAGCCATTCTAAAATGTATGAGGTGATATCATTGTGATTTTAATGTTCATTTTTCTGATGATTAGTGACATTGAGCATGTTTTAATATGTTATTGGCCATTTGTATGTCCTCTTTGGAAAAGTGTCTCTTCAAGTTCTATGCCCATTTTAAAAAATTGGATTGTTTAGGTTTTTTTGGTGTTGATTTTTATAAGTTCTTTATAAATTTTATTGTTTGGCAAAATATTCAAGGTATGATGATTCTGTAACTTGTTTGCTGCATGGTTTTCATTTCTCTGCTACTCAACCCCATAAATTCCAGTCTCTATAGAAGCATTCAACTCTGATTTCTATCTACTGAACACCATGAGACTATTAGATTATGTTTGACTTGCACTCTCTTGCACTTCAGTCTAGAAAGTGGATCCTGGCAAAAGTAAGAAACAATCATGGAACTGAATTTTTTTCCTTCCTTCTTTTCAGCTTTGTCATTTTGCATTCCATGCTGCAAAACATGAAATCCTTTACATCATAATCTTGGTACTGTTTTATAGTTGTTTACTATGAATTCATGCACATTAAAAGGAATTAATTAGAGGAAATATTTTAGTATTACTATTTGCCCTTAATAATAGAAGTGTAAAGATGAAAAAAATTAGTAAAATGTATATGAAAATCTTCCTCCTGTCAGAGTCTGGCGCACACCCTGGGAACCAGAGTCAAGAACCCACCCACACACGTGTGCCTCGTTACAAGAACTCAGCCTCTGCTGTGGGCACAGCCATGTTTGATGTGATGGTCAATTTGCATATTCCATCTTTATTAGATAGGATGGTTGGGGAGATGGTTTATCATGGCTAACAAAAGTCCAAAAGCAAGTTTTAAAACAAATTGTTCAGTTTCTTTTTTAAAAAATATATTTTATTGATTTTTTACAGAGAGGAAGGGAGAGAGATAGAAAGTCAGAAACATCGATGAAAGAGAGACATCGATCAGCCGCCTCCTGCACACCCCACAGTGGAGATGTGCCCACAAGCAAGGTACATGCCCTTTCAGTCCGCAAGCCAACGCTCTATCCACTGAGCCAAACCAGTATCGGCGATTGTTTAGTTTCTATGTTGAGTCGGGACTCATCTTGCACTTCTTGTCCCTTCTATTTCTTTTTTACCACCTTCTTTCAACTTTAATATAGTATCTTTATGGGTCTGATTTTTCCTCCATATCTAATTTTTTAATTAAATTTTATTGGGCTGACATTGGTCAACATGAACATATAGGTTTCATGTGTGGATTTCTAAATTACAAAATCTGTATATAGCACCATGTGTCCACCACCCAAAATCAAGTCTTCTCCTTTTACCTCATATTAGGACCTCTTCTCCCCCGACTCCACCCCCTGGCTTCACAAAATTTATTCCTCAGATTTTTTGCAAATAGCTACACTGAATAAACATTTAGTTTTCTTGAGCAATTTATGGTTTGGCCTAGAATATAATAGATGATTACTATAATTTTAGATAGAATTTAGTTCTAGTTAAATATTATCTTTGAAAGATATTTACATTCCAGGACTTCCTTCCTATATAAGGGCTTCTCATGGTAATAGATATTAAGCAGTCCAATAATCTTAAGAACTAACTAACTAATAAAACAAATTGATAGGGTTTGCATGGAGGGGGATAAAAGAGAGGAGAGTTGGGCTGGAGTTACTGTTAGTCTTAGGATGGTCCTGGTATGATGGTAATAAATTTTTGCTACAAAGTTGCTGGAATATTTGATGCTCTTTTTTTTTTTAAATTATGGATGTGCCTGGAGTTAATGTCAGATCACTTTGCCTGTAATATTATCTTGGACAATGTGGGCTTAAATTAACTGGTATGTAATGATTTTGTGCTTAGTCTGTAATATCCATCTTGATGTGGCGCAAATTATGTTTTAAGAGTCAGGGTACACTTTGTAATTTCATTTCTTCATTCCCTAAAGCCCAGATGCCAGCAGAGCCTTTTTCATTTCTCCCATATGTAAGAATTACCACCTGTACTCTCTCTAGGTATTGCATAATGGAATTTAATTCCAAAGCTAAGAAATAAATTAAATATAACCAAATTCAGAATCTCAAGAAAATGTCATTGTGATTAATAATATTAATTTTATGAAAGCAATTTAGAATTACATTCCCAGTGCCAGATATTTATTGAATAAATGAATAAATTAAATTTTAAAAAGGTTGTGAGACAAGAGACAGGAATTGGCAATATCCATAATCTTTTATTCTTGTAGATAAATAAAACATTAAGTAAAACATAATATAGATACCTGAAATCAGCAATGTAAGAATCTATACAAAATTAATATACCTTAAATATAGTTCCTCATATAAGAAATTTGAATCATTGAATATTATTTATTTCTTGATTACAAATCTATTGGTACAGTGCAGACAGCAAGGGATAGGGTCATTAGTCTGGTAGTTCTATTATTTGGTGTGATACTTTTGGGAAATAGTAATTTATTTAGTTTCAGTTTCTTCATCTGAAAAATGTGAAAATTTTTATGGATGGAAGGAATATAAATAAATGATTACTGTATATCCTAAGCTACTGTATATTGTAGCTGCTCCTAAAATATTACTCAGCATCCCTGTCCTTTTCATCACTGCAGTCAATATATAAGTACATTAAGGCAATACTATACTTACTGATCATAATTATTTTTTATTACTCTGTTTAAATTAATATCTCTATGCAGAAAGCTAAGCTTTGAGGAAAAATAGAAGAGAAAAGAGTGAAGGGAAAATCAAGAGGGAAAAGTTACAGTGCCACAGATACAAAGTTTGATCCCAAATTTTAGTCACATCTCATGTCCAAATTTCTGGCTGAATAGAAATAAAAAAAAAAACAACTCTGGAGTAATTGGAAAGAAGTAGTTTTTTGCCCTCATAAATCTTAGGGTCTAGCAGGAGAGATGCACATAATTCATGAAGAATCTTGTCATGCAGAAGAAGGGCTGTGGCAAGAGGGACAAATAATAGGCAAGGGCATCTGGAAAATCTGTGAGGAGGAGATATTTCAGTAGAGACCTAGAATTAGTAGAATCTTTAGATCACAGGGTTGACATCAAAGCAACATGGGATACCATTCTAGGAGGATTAATCATCTTTGCAAAGATCTGGAGAAAGGAGAAAGCATGGTTTGCACAGGGACTAAAACAGAGCTAGTATGAATGAAACTCTTTGTCTACAAAAGAGAGGGTGGACCAGAAGACCTAAAGTGAAGCTGAAAGAAGTCCAAGACTAGATAATATAGGGTCTAACCTGTATGTTCAATACTTTTAATTTTATGAGCAATACTAAGAAACAGTTGAAAGCTTTGAATCAGGGCAATGGAACTGATACGTTTGAAGGAAGCAAAATTCTGCTACTCTGAAGCTGCCTTTTTGAGATACTGATTTTAAGCTGTTTATGAAGAAACAATGTTGTCACTGAAGTGGAGTTCTTGGAGTGCCACAAGGAAAATAATTTCCTGATGCCCCCATTGGAGGATGGGTTTGAATAGATAACTTTATTGATGATATAAAATTAAGGGGTTCCATCTCCGTCCATCTTACCATAGAAAGTAGTCCAATCTTGTCTACAACAGAGCCAGAATTAAGGAAACTGCCCATAGTTTCTGCTTGATATTAAAGTACAGTACAGCATCTGGCTAGTTTAGCTTGTATTACATTGTGTGTGGGGTCTGCACAGCCATGGGTCATGTGGCTGCTAAGGCCACATGACTATGGAGAGAGACAGCCAAGCCTAGGACTTGTTAGCTAGATAACCCCTGTGTCCACTTGTTGTTGAGTCACCTGGCAAGGTTTTTCTTGCTATGTGTGTTCCACTCTTCCTCAACTTATAAATCATTCATTCTCATTTCTGAAGCCTATGACCTGGTTACCTATTTCTACTTTGTCCAAAAATGTTTTATATACCCGATGTTGTCTCACTGTCTCTGAAATTTTCATGAGGAGGTATTAAGCTTTTATTTTCTCCTGTTAATCTGTGTCTGTTAATTTGGTTATTAGCCCAGCCTGGATGAGTTTAGAAGGAGGGAGGAAAAGTATTAGTATGTTTTTAGCCTGTACATGTTATAAAACAATCTTTTTTGCTTTAGTGAGATGAGTATGTTTGAAGAGAAAAGGTTTTTACAGAAAAAATTAGAAAACTGGTTGATTCATGCAAGGCATATGTGTTCATGATTTGCATTAGGTAAGTAATGGATAAATTAGGGAAATAGTTAAAACTTAGCATCAACAGAGTTTTGTCCAGCAGGCTAGTCCTTCTTTGAAAGCTCTCCCAACCATCTATCAACTCCCTTTTTAACCTGGAGTAGTACTGTATATTCTTTAAGTTTACAGTCAAGTGCTGCTACCTGCATTTTGATAACTTTTCTCCCACAGGCAGAGTTAGTGGATTACTATTATAGAACCTGGCAAATGCATCCTTTAAGACAGTGGACTTCAATCTTAGATGAATGTTATCTGGGGAACTTTTAAACACCACTAATACTTGCCTCCCACTCCAGATGAACTCGATAAGAGTTGGGACAGAGCAAGGTTACTGCTTAAAAGCTCTCCAGGTGGTTCTAACCTGTATTTAGGAAGGGGAACCAGCACTTAAAGGCATTTGCCTTACTGGCATTTTTAGTTGCGCTTTTCTTTAGGGTGTAATCTCATTGTGGCCCAGAAGTGTTAACTCATCTTTACATCCTGAGGGCTCAGCACAGCAATGATACAACTTAATTTACACTATGTATTTAAATAAATTAAAATATTCCAATTGAATTACTTTTGCAAAAATAAGGCTTCTCTGTCCATGAAAATAACTGGGAATAATTCAGATACATGAAAAGTCTACATTAGAAATGCTTTGCTAAGGTGTAAGCAGAATTTGAAATCATAATGTCTAACCACTATGATATATACCCAAAACTAATGAAATGCTGAATGCCAACTGTAATTTAACATTTTAAAAAATCATATGGAAAGTAAAGTTATTTAAAGTATACAATTAGTGCCAAAATGTGAACAGTGTTGTCCACGGCAATGTGTCTGACTTGGATTCTGCCCAAGGATTTTTTTTTCTGACCTACAGAAAAGGAAAACTGTTTTTTATTATATATGTCTCAATAAATGTATATTGCTCTAAAGTATTTTGACCCAAATATCCAGTCAAATCCAGGCAATCTCTAGTATTGTGGGAATAGGAAAGTATAGGCTAATTTTTTTTACCTACCTCCACTTTATCCAGTTTGGGGGGATAAGCACAGCCTGATGTCTCTGAAAAGCCAAATAATATTACTGGTTTGAGGATGACACTGCATTTTGTCGATTACCACAATTCATGGGATTGGATTTCACTGGTTTGTAATATACATCTGGTTAGGGTTTTTGTTTGTTTTTGTTTTCATTAATCCACATCCAAGGATATTTTTCCATTGATTTTTAGAGAGAGGAAAGGAATGGGGAGAAATACAGAGAGAGAAACATAGAAGTGACAGCGACACATCAATTGATTGCCTCCTGCATATACTCCAACCAGGGCAGAGGATCGATCCTGCAACCAAAGTATGTGCTGTTGACCAGAATCAAACCTGAGAACCTTCAGTCTGTAGGCTGGGCTGGCACTACCCACTGATCTCAATTGGCCAGGGCACATGTTCAGTTTTTAAAGAAACTATTTGGTGTGCAACTTAACAGGAAGTAAAATAAGTTTAAAAGAAGGACTGAGAAGGCCTGGAGAGACCCTTTTCATCGTGATTATAAGACTCTATCCTATCCTGGTTGTATGCTTCTGTTGATTGGATGTCATCCCATCCACCAAAGGTTGCCTCTTCGATTCCTGGTCAGGGCACATACCCATATTGTGTGCTGAATCTCAGATAGGGGACATGAAGGAGGCAATGATTGATGTTTTGCTCTCACATTGATGTTTCACAATCATTCTCCCTTCCTCTCTCTCTTAAAATAAATAGACTATTCTTAAAATAATAAATAAATAAATAAATAAATAAATAAATAAATAAATTTTGTCCACAGAAAGTGTCTGGATACCTGATGTTGAATTGAATTAGTGCTGTCACTTATACTCATGTTAATGCAATATGACCTCTTGGAAAGTGATAGTTCTACTAAGGACGTAAAAGGACCCAGGCAGAAACCTTTCTCTGTTCAAACGGCAGAATTTAGGTAAAAGTTCCTACAGTGAGGGCTAAATGTTGACAAAATCACAGCTGGATTACACCCAGTGGAAAATTAAGCCTCAGGCCCATGGGTTAGGAAGAACTTATAGGTGCAGTTAAAATGGTATTAGAGTAGAGTGGGGGGAAATTATGGAGCCGAGATCAAATACAATGCAAAGAATCTGAGACAGAGGATGGGCAAGAGGCTGAGAGTGAAACTCTAAGGCAAAATCTTGAGGTATTGCCTGAAATTAGATCCTTACAGAGGGTGAGAATCTAATAGGTATCATCTTCTCTAATAGGTACTTGCTCCTGTAACTGCAAGTCAGACCAAATGTGTTTTCCATATTTTTGTTACTTGTTTCACAGATCTTCTAGGTCTCATATATGATCTTGCTAACTCTTGTTAATATTACTTAGATCTAAATTTCTGATCTACTTCTGCAGGACTTAACAGCTTGAAATTTGTGCATTAATCTCATTCTTGATTTTTGTATTAGTTTTCTATCACTATGTAACAAATTCCCACAAACTCAGTGGTTTAACCCCACATACATTTACTCCCTTACAATTTCTGTGGGTCAGGAGTCTGGACATACTAAGTGCTTTGCTAGGTCCCCTGTTCAGAATGTCACAAACTACACTGTAATTAAATAGCCAGCTTGGCTGCATTCCCATCTGGAGGCTGTCTGGGGAAGAACCCATTTCAAGCTCAATTCACATTGGTGGTAGAGTTTATTTTCTTGTGGTTGTGAGATCCTCAGTTTCTACAGGCCATCTTCAGTTCCACATGGTCCTTCAGGTAAGCAGTTCACATGAGTGTTTGATATTTCAAGCCAGTAGAAGTATCTCTGCTACATACAAACCTTTTTTTTTTTTAATCTCTCTTAAGGGCTCAACTGATTAGGTCAGGCCTTTCCAGGATAATCTCCTCAAGTTAAAGTCAACTGACTAGAAACTTTGATTGCATATGAAAAATCCTTTTGACATTAGATGGAGTGTCTTGGAAAAAGGGAGTCCTCTTTTCCAAAATTTTCTGAGATTTGCATGGGAGAAAGTGATTTTTATTTGCTTGGAATTAAATCCCTGAGTTTCCAAAGTCCCATGTTCCTTATTTCAATCATAGAAGAAGTGTAGCTTGGGTTTCAGTAAAGATAGAAGCCAAGCTAGTGTCCAAAGTTTCTGCTCCATTTTGGAGCCAGGTCCAGTTCAGAAACAGCCTATTTATAGTCCATTAGTTCATTGTATGTGGGGTTCACATAGCTTTGGGACCCAACTTTACTGGGTATGTGTCTATCTCCCCCTTTTCCAGTCCCCTTCCCCAAGTGTTTTGCAGGGAATATGTCTATAGTGTCTGGCTTTCCCTTTGCTTCTTTCTTATCTATATATATAAAAGCCAAGTGACTGAATGACCAGAATGACCAGAATGACTGATTGCTATGATGCACACTGCTGCAGGCCAACTGGCCTCATGGGGGCAGGGCTGGCCATCCAACCTCCTGAGCAGGATGGCTGGACCCCATCTGTGCACGAATTTGTGCACTTGGCCTCTAGTTGTTAATAATTAGCTAACTACAATGCCATCACCTTTACAGAAGTACTTAGATGTTTCCACACATGGGAGAAGTGTCTGTGCAAGAATCTTGGGGCCATTATATAATTATTTCTGTCATATATCCATTTTATGTTCATACCTTAATTTAACTTATTTTCTTACTTGTCTAAAATATATTTACATTGCTATTATATATATCTTTTTAAGCACATCAATTCTATTTTTGGAAAAGGATAGGTAATAAATATATTGTAGTAATGCATTCTTTATATAAAATATACTGGATTTCTACTTTAGAAAGATCTAAATGTGTGCAGTTTTAGAAATGTCAAAAGGAAAACTATACAAAGTTTGGTGTCAAGAAGCTTATTATTTCATTGAAAGAAAAAATTTATGCAGTTATGTGAACATATGGCAGTACAAAAATAGAAGTATATGCAAAGTATTGGAAGAGTTAATTTCTTATTGAAGAAAAGTTTTCATGTAAGAGGTGACATTCAATTAGACTTCAAGTGATGACTAGGAGGTAGATAGATGCAGAATATAGGAAAAATAACTGTTTTAGGTACAAGCACAAGTAAATGTATATAATGTAAGGCAAGATTTTGATTTTCACTTGAGTCTCTGGGTCTGAGTGGTAGAAGTAAAAGGAAGGTAAATTTATATGAGGATCGGTCTGAAATATAGTCTAAGGAGTTTACTATAATAATTATCATTTCTTTAAATAAGAAATTGAGTAATTAAAAATTTCCCAAAAAACAGCACAATTGCAGGTGATAGATAGTATGGATTGGAAGTGGGAGAGTCTAGAGGCATGATGGCTGAGTTGTAGGCATCCCTACTAACTGGAAAACAGGTGTTCTGGTTACTATTGTTGCATAATAAGTCAACCCCAAAGTTAGTGACTCAACAATTATTTTAGTGCCTTGAATAGTTTATGTGAATCAGGAGTTTGAGAAAGGCTTGACGGGGTGTTTCTGAATTGGAGACACTCATCAGATAAGATTCAGAGAGTGGCAGGAGCTGAACTGCAGGGAGCTAGAGTAGCTGTATGACTCCTCCAGTTTAATGATGCATTCATATTCAGGTTTATATGTTCTGGATCTAAAACAATTTATGGAACAAAATTATTAATTAATTAATTCTGTTAAAAACTGTCACTTTGGAATATTTAGATAAAAACATGTAGAAAGAAGTTTAAAAAAAGAAAATAAAAAGGTCTAAAATTCAAGAGACTTTAGGATAAGAGACCTAGTTTTAGGACATATAGAATCAGTGCTGCTGAACTGCCATAAGAAACACAGCTCTTTTGTCTGGGCTCTCATTTATGTAAGAAGGTTTGAGTCAGGTTATCTGCATGAACTCCATGCAATTTATAGTTGTTTTCTGTCTGTGTTGAAGATCCATTCAATTTACTTTCCTTCTTTCCTAGCAGTATCATGACGATTCTAGAAAACACTAATTTGGTACCTATTGAGATGCCCAACCCAGATCCAAGGCCAGCTCCTCTACTGAAATAACCACCCTTTGACACCAGGGAGGAGGCCATCATATTATTTTTGCTATAAAAGGTAGATTTTGGTAAAGAGCCACCTTTATCTAGAATTCTTAACCTGTTCAATATTAGCTATGTGATCTTGACTAGTTATTTAATATTTATGAACCTTTTTCTCATCTGTGAAATTTGGAAAGTAATAACTGGCAGAAATTATGAGATTATAAATATACAATGTGAGATTGTGCTTGTATGTAAAAATTAATAAATAGAAATGCAGTTTTCTTGCTCTGTCTGTTTAATATGATAGCTAGAGAAATAAAAGCACAGGGCATTTGGGGCCATTGTAAAAATGGTTTCTAGTCAACTATAAGTTCATTTTTGAATTGAATTCCTTCACCTGTAGCAATACAAAGATACTTCCCATATTTTTTATTGAATATTTGATTTCATGCCTATATGTAGCTACCCCAAGTGAAATGACTTTTGTTTTTAAAAAAGGACATACAGATGGCCAATAGACATATAAAAAAAATTTATCAGTGTCACTAAACATCAGAAAGATACAAATTAAAACCACAATGAGATATAACCTCACATTTATCAGAATGGCTACCATCAATGAATCAACAAACAAAATGTCCTAGTAAGTATATAGAGAAAAGAAAACCTTTATGCACTGTTGGTAGGAATATAGAGAGATGCAGCCACTGTGGAAAACAGTATAGAGTTTCCTTAAAAAATTAAAAATAGAATTGTCTTTTGATCCTAAGATTCTAGTTCTGGGAATATATCCCAAGAATCCTGAAATACCAGTCAGAAAAAGTTTATGTTCATAGAAGCATTATTTACAGTAGATAAGCTCTGGGAAGCCCATCAGTAGATGAGTGGATAAAAAAGCTGTGGTAAATTTACAAATGGATTATTATTCTAAGTGAAATAAGCCAGAAAAAAAACAAATACCATATGATCTCATTTATATATGGAATATAATAGACAAAATAAAGTAACAAACAAGATAGAACTAAAAGCATGGATATATGGAACAGACTGACAGAGGTCAGAGGGGAGGGAAATAGGAAGTAGATGAAAGGTGAAGAGATTAGCCAAAGAACATAAGTGAATATCCATGGGCACAGACAATGTGGTGATGCCAGAGGGAGGGAGACAAGGGGGCTGGGTGGAGGTGTATAAAAAAAGGAAAATGGGAATCACCTGTAATATCAACAATAAAGAAAAAACAAACAAACAGGTGAGCATTTAGCTTCACTGGAGTTAATGCAAATTGGTTTAAACACCTAATATAATCTTTGGTTATATAACTATTTTCAGTGTGCACCCATCCTACCCGTTCTTTATGAGGTATGGAACTAAATATTTATCATAAAGGGGAATTGAAAACTACAAACTTAAAAAAAAGTGATAAATATAAAAAATATCACAATCTAGTCAAATAAAAATAATGTTTTTGTTAACAAAATAACTTGATAATATTTTTACACATTGTTTGGCTTTACATTCTTTGAATGACTATTCACAATGATATTGTAATATCATTTCTTAAAAATACTAAATAATCCAATGTTTAGAGTTTATTGAAACGTGCTTCTAATTACAACTAATTTGGGAAAATTTCTTTCCTTTTCATAACTCATTATTGGTAAAATTATGTAAATTTTTAGGATTATTGTCAAGCTTTATAAACCTGTATTCAGATATGGTCTCTGAACCTTTACCTTTGATTAGAACACCATGTGAATTGTCTGTGGGTGGTGAAAGTATTCCAGGAAGCTATGCCTACATCTGGTTACTAACAACAACTTCATGGAAGTGACTGAAAACCACATATCATCACACTAAAATTTAATTAAATATATATCTTATTTTGTCTTAGCAAGGTTTCAAAATTACTCACAGCCACTCTGAAGCCATCAGAGGTGTGATGGAGAGGAAGAGATGTTGCAAAGAGATATCTTCAAAAATATCTCACTTTAGCAAGTTTAGAAAACTACACTGGAATTGGAACACTTCGCTAGGGCTCTCCCAGAACCTTGAGAGAAAAGCATGCAAGTAAGTGGCCTGACAATAAAGCTTTAATGAAATTTTCACCCTTTAACCCTCACTGAAGTCCTCCTGCTAGAAAAATTATTCTGAGATATTTAGACAGAGTCTGAGGCTTTGGTTCTTATTTTACTCTTTCCATTTCTACTTTTTAGTAAAATTAGTCCCATATCTCAGCCAGCTGGTTGGGGGTCTCCCCTCATAAACACTGATTTATAATTTCTTCATTCTTATGCTCACTAATGTATAAACCTACTTGTGCCTGTATTATTACTGAGTTTGCCTTATGGAGATTATGCCAGTTTCCCAGATTCATCGTGGCTTCTTAATCCTATGTTGTTAACATACTTGAAACTTGAAGGCATGCAAACTTTTGCTTAAAGGCTGCAAACTTTTGAATTAAAATTATATTGTAGTACTTCTTGAGCTAAATGATTTGCAATTCTCTCCACATTTGATCAGGGGTTAACTCTGGAAATTTAAACTTCATACCTACAACATAAAGTTGAAAAAAAATTACCTGGCAGGTCTTAAACCAGTATGCTCTCTATAATATGCTTCTGGCAGATGCCGCTTATTAAGAAACTCTTCTTCCCAATTGTCCTAAATGAAGGTTTAAAAGTAAAGCTATTGCAATTATATACTAAATGTTAATGTTTTTATATTGTAGGGAATTTTTATAAAGTTTAAATGATTTTGTCTTAATTATTTCACTTTGTAGTATATATCTTTGTCAGTATTATGGAAAAGCAAATATTAATTTGAGCTTTTACTCTATGCTTGATGATATAGTTGAAGTTTAGAGAAATAAAAATATAAGAGACATGAATTAGTAATTTATCTCAGAGTCTCAGTGCTTATCATCACATCGCCTTACCCTTTTTCCTCTTAAGCTTGCTTTGGAAGAATCACTCAATCACCACTCTTCCTTTAAGTAAACCATACACACACACACACACACACACACACACACACACACACACAC
>PVJN01001280.1:0-111897 GCA_004026805.1 Lasiurus borealis | reverse complement strand
CAACAACATTCCCCAAGGAGTCCCAGATTTCAAGAGGGTGCAGGCCAGGCTGAGGGACACACTACTAGTGAATCCAAGCACTATACCTCTACTTAATAGATAAAGCAGAGGTTATATATATATATATATATATATATATATATATATATATAGGAATTTTAGCCATAAAAGAAAGAATGACATCTTGCCATTTGTCACAACATGGATTGACATAGAGAATAGTATGCTAAGAAAAATCAGTCAACCAAAAGAGACAAATACTGTATAATTTTACTTATATGTAGAATCTAGAAAACAAAACAAACACATAGAGAAACAAATATATAAAGAGAACAAACTGCTTGTTGTCACATAAAAGTGGTAAAGGGTGAGCAAAAAACTATTCATTACAAAATAATCAGAGGGATGTAATGTGCAGCATAGGGGTTATCTATACTTATAAAAGCCTAGGTGCCCTCATGCATTATGTCATCACAAGATGGCCACCACAAAGATGGCCACCCACACAGCAGAGGTGGGGTCCTGTGGCCACTTTGCACGGTGAGGCCTAGTGATCCCACAGCTCCATGTGGCATGGAGGAGGCTGGTCTTGGCATCTCTACCACCTTGCATGGAGGAGACAGTTTCTGGTAGAGGAGGTGGGTCACAGCAGGGGAGGGAAGTTGTGGGCAATTGGACTGGCAGAGGAGCAGTTAGGTTTCAATGAGGCTGATAGGGCAGTGGTTAGAAGGCTATCAGGCAGGCAGGTGAGCAGTTAGGAGTCAGTGGTCCTGGATTGTGAGGGGGATGTTCGACTGCCATTTTAGGGTGGATCAGGCCTAAACCAGCAGTCTGATATCCCCTGAGGGGTTCCAGATTGGAGAGGGTGAAGGCTGGGCTGAGGGACGCTTCCCTCTTCATGCATGAATTTCATGCATTGGGCCACTAGTAGTCAATAATATCCCAGTAGTAGTGTATGTAGACATAATGATGATCACTTCCGAAGGTATATAAATGTCAAATAATTATGTTGTAAACAGACCATATAATGTAATTTGTAAATGAGAACTTTAAAACAAACTAAAAAATTTAGAAATAGAAAACAAAAGCCATGTGATGCAAATTGTCCACAGTGAATTTAGGCACATCAGCTTCTTTTTGTCTCTTTAATTGTGAATAATGTTTCCTCATTTCTGGACAACATTGTATTATTGGTTATTGTGTATTTCTTCTCTACAGTCATAATATTCTCATGATTTGCTTGTGTTTTATCATTTTGACAGGTCACGTCTCAACCATTATTAAAACAAAATAAAATATAACAAGAATGGATATGTAAGAATATGTGCTCAGAAGTCAGAAAATCTGGATTTAAATTCATGTTCCACCATTGGGCAACTGACCCAACTTTGACAATTTTCTGAGCCCACTTGTATCTGTTTCCTTATCTATAAATGAAATTGTGTGTGTGTGTGTGTGTGTGTGTGTGTGTGTGTGTGTGTGTATTTGTGTATGGTTTAGAATACTGCCTATGCCTGTGGTTAACAATAAGTTAATCATTACAGTTCCTTTTCTTATTACCCAGCACATGTTAAACACTCAGTAGATGTTGTTTATAATATTGTTGCCATTCTCCTGATCTGCATGCCCTCATATAGTTAGTGTAATCTATAATAATAAAATATTAATATGCTAATTAAACCAGATATTCTTCTGGATAACCTACTGGATGAAACCAGAGTTGTGAGGGAAGCCCAGATGCTGGATGCCTGCTGGCAGCTGGAGGGAAGCCTGGGCTGGTAGCCAGGGGAAGGAAGGCCCACTCTTGCACAAATTTCATGAATCGGGCCTCTAATTTGGAAATAAAAGTTTATTCATATTCCTCTTCAATAGCATATTCCTGTCTCTTCCCAGGCCACTTCATACACTTGGTTTCTATATTTTGGTGATACATAAGCTTACTGAGGAGGCTTATTTTAATATTTCTAAAGCATTTAACAGTGGAACAAATACTCACTACATGCAAATTATTATTTGTGTTTTTATTAGTATTAATATCAGCAGGCTTTGCTACCTCTTATCTTCCTCTGTTGTAAATCATTCTCTTTTCTCAAGAACACCCACTGTTAAAATTATGCTGGTTTCAATTACGATAGGCTCCCTTACAGAAAAAGTGCTTTTATATTTTTAAAAATACAAAAGAAAAGGAAATATGATCTGTTAAGAAATTAGCATCTCCTCAGATTTTTGGCTTTAGTTCTCTTTTTTATTTTTTCAGTTCTAATGAGAAATAATTGACAAATAACTGTGTGAATTTAAATTGTACAATGTGATAATTTGATATCTGTATATTGAGTAATGATTACCACAATAAAGTTCATTAACCCATCTATCTCCTCACTATCATTACTTTTGTTGCCTCTATGCCTGTTACACACCTCCTTCCTTCATTTGCCTGATTTATTCAATTCCTAAGGATCCCTCAGAGCTTGACTCAGGTGTGAGTTCCTACCTGGAAGCCTTCCTTCTCTCTCTCCCAGTGGCTAAGAGGCATTATCTGGTGTTAAGCTGTCCGGTACACGTCAAATCATATTACATCTTGATGTTTTCCTTCCTTGGCTTCAAGCTGACTGAAGAAAAAGCACTGGGTTTTTATCATCTTTACATCAACTGCCTCAAGAACAATATCTGACAGTGTTTTCTATACTATTTCTTGAGAGTGAACTAGATAATACTTTGGAATTATGATGGATGAATAAACGAATTGTTTATAAGTTGAAAGAATCTCAAAGGGGTTGAATATAGAGCAGAAATGAAGAGAAAGGAAATTATTCCATTTTTAAAGTTTCCATTTACCTTTTACTCTGAAATTTTCTGGGCCTGACAGTCCCATGGTGACCACCAGGAACCCCAAGCAAATTAAATTTCCATTAAGCCACACACAGTGTTTGTGAAGAACTTTCCTGTTTTCTCAGAACTTAGAAGTGATAAAGGTATTTGTTCTCAATAGCAGCAAATACTCTCTTTCCAGTGTAACAACCTCACTTTGTGGTTTGCCACTCAGGATTTTAGGCTGCTATGTGAATTCTTCATTATCTGTTTTCCAATTTAAAGGCTCATGAGGACACCTATTTGTTGGAAAAAATTAAATTGAATAGAATATAATTGTTTTCTCATTCTGCCAGGTTCTCTATGGTATTTTAAAACAGGACTATAATATTAACCTAGGTTAGAGAAAGGAAGCAATTATTCTGATAGTCCAGATTGAGAAAGTATAGCAGAAAATAAAGTTAGTTGTATATTATGAATGAAATCAAATCCCACCAAAGAGATCCAAATAAGCAATTAGAAGGAAAATTTTCTTACATGGATTTTGGTAGCTGCCATTTTTTAATGGAGATAATCTAGTCCTATGAGGACCTGTAAGATTGAGTTGCAGTTGGGAAGTCAAACTGCCTCTCTCTTTTTTTGTCCCTGATAAAGCATTTTCTAAGGAATATTTTTTTCCTTCTTTTTCTTTCTACTTATCCTTTAAAGATATAAATCCTGAGCAAATCTTATTCAACTAATAAAAAGTGAACATGGAATCTTAGAAATGATTTTCAATGATTATCTCCTCATCTATTTCATGCTAAGATTGCTTCTGTGAGGGCTTTGGTGGTGTCTGACCACATCTGCCTTTGGTGAAATAGAACTTCTGAAAGGTAAAAAAACAAAACAAAACAAAACAAAAAACAACACACACACACACACACACAAAAACCACCACCACCAACAACAAAAAAAACAATGTGGTGTTTTATTTTTTAAATTTGAAGGTTCAGTTAACAAAGTGATAGTGTAGTGAAGGAAGACTTTTTTTGTGGTAACTCTCTTACAGTTGTTTTAAAAAATACACAGGAAAATAAAATGACAATGGATCTCTCCTGACAAAAGAATGTATTTCTTCCTACTTGGGAAAGATAGGTGAGAGCCTTGCACATGTGGCTAGGAGAGTGTACTTGCTGAAGAATAAGTTCATCCTTTATTGATGGTAAATTCTGACTTGCCTTTTATGGCTGAAGAACTTCCTGCCTTTTAGCTTGTTACTTATCCTAGATTCTTGCTGCTATATTCTTTTCAAAGAGAAACATTTATCCTGTACTAAGAAAAAACCATAGTTATAATTAAGTCTGATATTTAACCTGTACATCAATTATTCTGTGAATATCATTAGGTAGAATCTGATATTGCTCAGACATGTGTCATTTTATTTTATGAATCGCTGTTAATCTTACAATTGACAGAAATATGTTCATATATTTATTTCTTGCTAGAGAGGGGGTGGATTTGAAATAAGGTAACTAAATAATAGATACAATAATTTTATATATTTGATGGTAAAAAGACAGATACAATTTTAATATGCAATATATACTGTTACTTTATTATTTCAAATAATCTCAAGTTGATTTAAAATATATGTATTAATTTTTGTATTAATAAAGTGTTAATAATAATTCATTGATAATAAATTACGTTAGATTTCAGTTTCAAAGAGAATATATAGATACAATTTTAATATGCGGTATAGTCTGTTACTATTGTTTTAAACAATCTAAAATTAATTTTAAAGATATGAAATAATATATTTTTAATAATAATGTATTATTAATCATAAATTGCATTAGATTTTTATTTTAAATAGATAAAATAATTATGATTTATTATTAAAAATGATCAGTATGATATTCTATATAATAAAAGGGTAATATGAAAATTGTTCCTTCAACTGGGAGTTCAACCAGGGGGTAGGGCCTGCCTGCTAACCACCCAGGACCTCTCTTCCAGGTCAGCCCTACCCCCAATAGACCACACACACCCCAATCAGGGGTGGGGCCCACCAGCCAACCTCTCACATTCCCTCCCCTGGGCTGACCTGACCTGACCAGCCCTGATCTGGGCAGGTTGGCTGGACCCCACCTGTAAATGAATTCATGGGCCTCTAGTATTAGAAATAATTTAAGTTTCACTGCAAACGCTTGAGTACTAATCCAGGTCTTTTAAGTGACTATTCTTTCTGAGCCTTGTTTATCTTAATGTAAACTAGAAATATCTATCATGCCTCAGTCTGTATCACAGGGGTGTGGTATTAACCAAATTAAAATTGTGGCAAAAGCATATGTGCATGAGGTTATTATTTCAAATACTAAAAATAAAGTAGATAACTGATTTAAAGAATGGCAGTTATATTTTTATGACACAACATTAAGCAAAAGCCACAACAAAATGAGATCCTAAAATGAGGTCTGAGATTACCTGTTATCCTAAAGTTGTGAAACAATGTCTAGGCCATCCTATCTAATAAAAGAGTAATATGCAAATTGACCATACCTTTGCTACACCCACAAGCCATGCCCATAAGCCTTGATCACCAGCCAATCAGGAGCAAGTATGCGAATTAACCCAACCAAGATGGCTATGGCCACAGAGAAAGCAGGAGGGAGACTTGGGTTGCCTTGGAGATGGAGGAAGCCAAGCTTTTCACACACCCTGACCAGCCAGGCTTCCACTTAAGTCTAGAGAGTTTCAATTATAGAAGATAAATAAATTCCAATATAGAAGATATATAAATCCCAATAGAAATGGCTGCCACCACTGAGCTAGCAGGAGGCTTGGCTCTGCTCCAGGCTACAAAGTTTCAATTGTAGAAGATAAATAAATCCCAGATATCAGGTCCTCTGCTTGGGTTGCCAGGGGTTGTGGCTGGCCTGTAAACTACAACAGGCTCCTTGCCCAGGCCTCAAGGAATCCCCACCATGATCCAGGACACCATTCAGGGAAAACCAGCTGGCTCCCACCCATCAACCAGTACTCTGTCCTATCTAATGACAGAGTAATATGAAAATTGACCATCATTCCAACACACAAGATGGCTGCCCCCATGTAGTCAAAGATCCTGCCTCCATGTAGACACAAGATGGTCAGCACAAGATGGCAAGCAGGGGAGGGCAGTTGCCAGGGACCAGGCTTTGCAAGGGAGGACAGTTGGGAGCAATCAAGCCTGCAGAGCAGGGTAGTTAGGAGTGATCAGATTGGCAGAGGAGGGAAGTTGGGGGTGATCAGGCTGCAGAGAAGGGCAGTTGCAAGGGCAGCCAGGCCTACAGGGGAGAACAGTTGGGGGAGACCAGGCCTGCAGGGGAGGGAAGTTAGGGATGACTTGGCCTGCAGGGGAGGGCAGTTAGGGGCTAACGGTCTGGCAGGGGAGTGGTTAGGTAGTTATTAGGCTGACAGGCAAAAGCAGTTAAGGACAATCAGGAAGGCAGGCAGGTAAGCAGTTGGGAGACAGCAGTCCTGGATTGTGAGAGGATGTCCAACTGCCCGTTTAGGCCCAATCCCAATTGGGGTCCCAGATTGGACAGGGTGCAGGCTGGGCTGAGGGAAACCTCCTCCCCAGGGAAGAATTTCATGCACCAGGCCTCTACTATAATAATAGTAGTAGAATAGTAACTAGTTTAAAGCCAAACAATCTTAATGGTTAGTCTCTGCTTGCTACTGCAGTACAATAAATACCAATGTGCCAAATATGAACAATTAAGAAGCACCTGAAAGCTTTATTAAAACTCCCTACAGAATGTAAGAGGGGATCAATTAGTAAACTTTATAAAAGTTCTAACAATCTCTCACTACCTATCTTTTTTGCAATTCCCCACAAGCCTCCTAATCTCCCTCTACTCACAAACTTGCAAAGCTCTGTCTCTTACATAAAGCACAGAGTTTGCATTTTTGTTTGTTTGTTTTTTAGTCTCCAATTCTCAAGGTTTTGTGTTTGTTGTTTTCCCAAATACAGTGGACATTCAATATTATTTTATATTACTTTCAGGTGAACAGAATAATGGTTAGACATGTATATAATTTACAAAATGGTTCCCCTGATAAGTCTAGTACCCATCTGGAACTATACATAGTTATCACACTATCATCTTCTATGCTATATGTTACACTCCCATGAGAATTTTGTAACTACAGAAAAACCATCATTCAGAACCACCTGAAATATAGCTGAATGAAGGTTCTACAACTAAAGATATAAGTAAGAAGCTCCATCCAGACTGGCTGGAGGACACAGATTCAAGAGAAGCTGGTTCCATACCAATGAATGGTGGATAAAAGTCGGGAGGGATATATGGGCTGCAGAGTTATCCCCTGAACAGCAGGCATTCCAGTCCTAGTCTGGGATTCCAGTGCCAGAAAGAGAAATTCTCATAATTTCTGGTTGTGAATATTAGCAGGTGATAGTTGCTGAGTGAAATGGAGGCTGCTGGAGTCCCAGGCAATTCCTCTTAAAGGGTACTACTCAGACTCATTCTCTCTGAGGTCCAGAGCTGGAGCAGCAGCTTTAAAGGAACCAGGAACATACAAGTAGGACCTTAAGTGTCTGGCATCAGGGAGAGAGCTGATTGGGTAACTTTCTTCCATACAGAAGTACTGGCAGAAGTCATTGTTGCTTTTCTGAGCCCTCCTAGCATAGAACTTGCAAAGACCACCATTTCTGAGTCTCCATTAACCTAGATACTACTGTTGCCCAGCCCTGATGATTCCCTGAGACCCCACTCAACTTTTATGCCAAACCAAGCTGTTTCTAGTGGCTTGGCTTTTGCTTCAGACTGTACTAAAGTCTCTAAAATAAGCAGCATCTGGTAGGTGACTTTTTGTCTCATTATGGCTGGCCTTGGGGAGGACACAGGGTGACCTTGGCTCACCCTTCCTTAGAGGTCCCAGAGTCTGTGCACCTAGTAGAAACTTCAGGCCACATTGAAGCATCACCCAACCACCTATAAAAGCAATATAATTAATGGGCGGGTTCAGCTGGCACCAGAGGCCCCTTGAAATAAGTCCAACTTCATGAAGTAGACCCCTGCACAGCTGATTTTTCATTGTCATCATAGCCAGTCCTAACAGCCAATCGACTTCAGGGTAATTCTCTCACATTGATGTGCCAATAGCAATGAAGGCCCAACTACAACAGGAGGGTTTACACAGCTCATATGGTGGGAGGGGACACATCACCAAGTTCATATGAATGGGAAGTCTGTGCCACTGAACCCTGCAAAACACCTACTATATTAGGCCACTCCATCATTTGTCAATTCTTCACAAATTTATTATTTCCTTGTCCAAGAAGCAAAAAAAGCTGCCTGCTTTGGTTACTTCTTTTAGCCACTTATTTTTAAAATATATTTTTATTAACTTTTAGAGAGAAAGGGAGAGAGGTAGAGACATTGATGAGAAACATAATCAATCCATTGGATATCTCTACTGCATGCCCCCTACTGTGGATTGAGGCCCTAACCTGGTCATGTGATTGGTAATCAAACCAGTGACCTCTAGCTACTTGGGTCGACATTCAACCAATGAGCCATATCAGCTAGGCAGGCTTTTATTTTTTTTTTATGATCCCATACATATATATTAGTATTTCTCCTGTTAATCTGTCTTATGTCAATTTAATTATCAGACCGACTGAAGAATCTAGAAGAAAAGAAAGGTTTTTCTCCCTGTGAGGGGAATGTATATATGCATATTTGTGTTATGTGACTCTGTGTGTGTTTTTTAAACCATGTAACTCTGACTTCCAATCTTAGATTACATAAATTTTACTTCAAAGGTGGAGAAAAGAGATTTAGGACAGGTTGTAATAAATTAATTGTCTTCTAGTTTGTTCACTTCTAAACTATGAAATATTTAAATAATCTTGTTCCTGGTGGAGAAGTGGAAAATAACTGAAAAGTGAGAACTTAATAAAAATTGCTTTTGATATGAATGTTTTATTTTCTTAAACTATTACAGATTGCCCTAACCAGTTTGGCTCAATGGATAGAGTGTCAGCCTACAGACTGAAGGGTCCCAGGTTAGATTCTGGTCAAGGGCATGTACCTTGGTTGCAGGCACATCTCCAGGAGGAGGCGTGCAAGAGGCAGCTGATCAATGTTTCTCTCCCATCAATGTTTCTAACCCTTTATCCCTATTCCTTCTTCTCTGTAACAAATCAATAAAATATATTAAAAAAACTATTACAGATTATGAGATCCAAGCTACATCTTACACACTTCTTTTACATTTCTGTTACATACAATACTGAGCATATATTAGGTTCATAATTAATTAATTAATTAATTAATAAGTTTCCTGAATTAATAGTAGAGAAGTATAAATGAAAGACTTAGATATTCAACAGTTTGCCAATGATGAATGAAGGTTTCAACAGAGTGTGGGCAATATTCCTTAAACAATGAAGGTTTACAACTAATTGAAAGCATAAATTTGTGTGCTTGCATATAATTGAAGTTCAGCCAACAAAATTGGGTCAATTCATGTTTATCTTGGTCTCAATAATTGCATCTTCTGAATGGCAATATAAATTTTGGACACCAAATTAAATATAAAGAAAATTTATAATTTAATGTTAATAGAAGAGTCACTACTATCTAGATTATTATTTCCTTGGAAAATGACACTCACTGAAGAGGTGTCCTCTAGAATCAGAGTCCAGAGTCTAGAGACACTTGGCCTGCATTTGAATTCCAATGCTATCACTTACTATATGACCCTGGGTTGGCTAAATCTCCTACACTCCCTTTGCCTCGGTTTCTACTTCATAAGAGGGAATAATAATAGTACTTGCCCCTTAGGGAAGTTGTGAAAATTAATGGATTCATTAATGGATAAGTGAATTAATACATGCACATGCTAAGTGTATAGAGTTGAGTCTGGCAGACATTAAAGGTTCAAAAATGTTATTTGTAAAGATGATGATTGTACTCATTTCCTGTTGCTCCTATAAAAATTATCACAAAGTGTGAAGCTTAAACAAAATTTTTATTATGTTACTATAATAACTTATAGTGTTTTCTAATTTATCTGCATGCTAGAAGTTGGATATAGGTCTCACTAGGACAAAATTAAGGGGTCATCAGACAATGTTTCTTTCTGTTGGCTCTGGAGGGGGATTATTTGTTTGTTCTTTTGTGTTATTGGCTTTTACTTCCTTGTGGTAGAAGGATTTAGGTCTCTGTGTTCTTGTTGGCTCTGAGCAAAAGGTCACTTCCAGTTTCTAAAAGCTGCTGCATTTCTTGGCTCATTGTTCCCTTCCTCCATTTTCAAAGTCAATAAAGGTACATCATGTCCTTGTCAAGTGACATCTCTCTGATCCTCCATTCATGTTTGTATATTTCAGCCAGAAAAGGATTTTCTTTTAATAATTCATAGAATTACAGTGGGCCCACTTGAGAATCCAGGAATATATTCCCATCTCAGAGTCCTTACACTTCAACACATCTGCAAATTTCATTGGTCACTTCAGGTAACGTATTCACTGGTTCTGAGTACTGTGGCATGGAAACCTTTCTAGGGCAGAGAGGTCATTCTTCTGCTTACTACAGTAATGATGAACTTGCAGTTAATGGCAAGAAGGAAGAGTCAGAAATAGCCTCATTTGTCAGGTGATCTGTGGAATTATTTTTCATTTTTTGTATATTTCAAAGTGGAAAAGAGGAAGTGAGCTCTAATATTTGGCCAAAGCATTATTTTTGTGAGGTGATAAACAGCAAAAATGGGGTCCATAAGAGGGCTAATAGTTGTTGTCATATAAGACTGGTCAATAAAGCAATTCAATCTAATTCTTTAATGAAAGATTATTTACTACTCTTAATATGCCAATGTGCATTGTGCCTTTCCAAAAGGCTCAGCAGTATTTCCAAATTCTGTTCAGCTATGAAAATGTTATTTTTATTATTTCCTTAGAGGCTTTGTATTAACCTTAGAAAGTAATGGTCTAGTCATTTGGCATTCTTACAACCTATTTGACAAGTTCTGTGGATAAAGCCTCTTATTGCTTAGGAGGTAGAATTGCAAGGAGACTTTCCTCTGGCCCTTATCATAACATCAACTTGAAAATTTATTTTTCTTTCAAAAGATAGAAAACATTTTCTATGATTAAGTGAATTTGGAAGTATTTGTACAACTGGACATAGCCAAAACCTCTCTCATTGGTTAAATCAGTGGTTAGCAAATTGTGGCTCTTTGGCCCCTTGAGTTTTTAGCAAAGGCTAGCTTAGGACTACCATAATTAAGTTAATAATAATGTACCTATCTATATAGTTTAAGTTTAAAAAATTTGGCTATCAAAAGAAATTTCAATCATTGTACTGTTGATATTTGTCTCTGTTGACTGAGTTTGCCAACCACTGGCTAAATAATAACGATTTCTGTGATGTCTAATACTTAAGTGCCAGACACTATGCTAAGAAGTTCATAAATATTACTGCATTTAATCCTCATGACAACACTTATGTGGTAGATAAAATAATTACAAAGAAATTGAGATGAGTAAGTTAATGTAGTAAACATGGGGTTTGGAAATTAAACTTTGGGTATAATACTTCAAACCATGTCCTCTTATTTACTATGCTCTACTGCCACTATAAGTGGGGTAATAGATGTAAACCAAATGGCCACATACAGTAAGTGTTTTATTTTGAAATGAACAATCTAAGGGTAAGGAGTATATCTAAATGCAAGCTAGATATGCCCATCATTGCTTCTCTACACATGTCCTTTTCCATGAGAATCTCTCTCACTCTTCAAATCTGACTTTCTTATACAATTCTTTGTCTCCCTCTATACTCTGATCGCCACAGAAATAATTAAAGCAATTATAAAAATCTTGAACCCAACATGACCTATGAATTTGTTTGAGCCAAACAGATTCTCTCTTGAGACTAAATCGAGTTACTTAGGAACTGAGTTACGTTAAGGGATCACAGGAAAAGGATCTAGTGTGAGGACCCATGCAGAGTGGAGCTGAGTGCCTCCCAGAACTGGCTTTAGAAGTAGATTTCTTTTCTAAAACTAAAGACTAGAAAAAAACAAATAGTATTGAGATCAGCTGGAGAAAAATAAAAACAGTTTCAGAGTGTTGGAAAGTGAGAATATCTAGTCCTTATGAAAGGCTAGGACTCCCTGTTGACTGCAAAATCTGGACTATTGGTGAGAATTGCCTGGTGGTTGGGGAGCATGATTCATCGAGCTGGTATTGCTTGATTAAAATATCTTGCAAAGTCTTTGAATTTCCTTTGTTTTGATTTATAGTTGCTGAACAATCATCTGATCTAAGTTTTCTTTTCTGTGGAGGCTTCTCTAACAGGTGGATATTGGGTTTTCTGGCTCCCCGGAGAATTTCTCACACTGAATTAATATTAGTAAATTGCCACTCTGATTTATAAATTAAATTAGTCTGTCATCAGGTGGGTCAGGGGAATTCTCAGGTTTAATCACCTCTAGGTAAACTAATGGTTAAGGACTCTGAACTCCTTAAGATGAATGGTCAGATGTAATTCAACACTTTGAAGGCCTAAGCTAGCAATCGGGAAGGCACATGATTATTTGATTGCTAACTAATTCTTCAGCAAGTGTTTGAGGTGTGCTTCCTACATGCTGGGAACTGCTCTGGATGCTAGATACCCCGCAATAAACAAAGCAGAAGGGAACTTTGGCCTCAGAAAATTATATTTTAGTAATGGGAGATAGACAATAATTTATAAATGTAAAGAAATAGGTACATAGATAAACAAATAAATATATATGAAAAGTATCAGGTAGTGAAAGGTGTTATTAAAACATTAAAATATGGTAATATGAAAGATGGTAACTGGGTTGACATTTTCTGAGAGAGAAGGGTGAAATGGTTAAAATAATGAACTTCAAATATGGGATCAAATATGTTTTCTTTAGTTACTAATGCCTGACTTTAGGCAGTTTGCTCAGCTTCTTTGTGCCTTAGTTCTTCATCTGAAAATGAGGTTGATAACTAAAGAATCTACTTGTAGGTTTGTTATTAGTATTAAATGAGTCAATGTACATAAAACATTTAGAATATTGCAAGGCACATAATAAAGATAAAAGCTCTGATTACTATTGTTCATTTGTTTCTAATCCTCACCTGAGGAGATGTTATCATAGATTTTAGAGGGTAAAGTTGAGGGAGAGAGAGAAAGAGAAAAACATAAATGTGAGTGAGAAACATTGTTTGCCTTCCATAAGCATCGACAAGGGGTCAAACACATAACCTGGGTGTGTGCTCTGACTGGGAATCGAAGTCAGCATTTTTTTATGTATAGTGATGATGCTCCAACCAGCAGAGAAATGCTGGACAGCCACATGAATTAGGCAAGACATTGCAAGCAGAGATGAAAGTTTTTCAAAAGCTGAAAGATAAAATGCACTTGGCCATGTTAAGGATTTAACTGCTATGACTGAAGTATGAAAGTCACTTGACCCAGTCATCCCACTTCTAAGAATATATGCCAAGAACACAGAAACACCAATCAGAAAGGCATATGCATCCCTATGTTAATAACAGCACAATTTACAATAGCTAAGATTTGCAAACAGCATAAATGCCCATCAGCAGATGAATGGATTAGAAAACTGTAGTACATCTACACAATGGAATACTATACTGCTGTAAAAAGAAGGAATTCTTAGCATTTGCGACAGCATGGATGGAACTGGAGAGCATTATGCAAAGTGAAATAAGCCAGTCAGTGAAAGAAAAATACCACATGATCTCACTCATTTGTGGAATATAAAGAACAGTATAAACTGATGAACAAAAACAGATACAGAAGCAAAGAAGCATCAAACAGACTGTCAAACTACAATGGGAAACCTGGGGAGGGTTGGGGGCGGGAGGTAGAGATCAACCGAAGGACTTGTATGCATGCATATAAACATAATCAATTAATGCAAGACACTGGGTGGGGGCTGGTTGGACATGTGTCAGCCGGTAGAGGAGGCCAGGGGAAGGGAAATGGAGAAAAAGGAGACTTATGTACCACTATTTGTAATACTTTAAACAATAAAATAAAATTTAAGAGAAAAGAAGTCGTATGGTGAGCAGGGCTGGGTCAAAAGTGGCTACTAAGCAATGGAAGGTATTTGAAAAAAAAATGAGACCATGTTGCTTGGAGACTAGATAGACATTTGTGGAGTGAGAAAAAAAGCAGACACCAGTGAGGAGATTATGTCAATAGTCAGGTGAGATGATCTATTATACCCACTTCAAAACAAAACTTTACCATCAAACACCTCCATATGTTTGTCATTACATATTTAGCAATGAAAAAGGAAAAACAGAAACAGATCAAATCTTTGCCCTCATGGAGCATTCATTACATTATAAATCTTAACTTTGGGCAATAAAGATTTCCCTTGAGTATAACCATCCCTTATCCTGAAGTTTATCCAAAAACAAACAAGTGATATTTGTGGTACATCCAGGATTGTAATTTATATCTTTAAAATGCTAATAGCCTATTGATGACATTCTTCCCAATCTTTTGCTTCAATCAGTAAAGTGGTTGCTTAGAAAGAGACCAGTTTTAGATTTTTGTCACACCAATCACTCTGGTAATGTATCAGAATGCATGCAGCTACATCTGGATGGAGATTTGGCTATGCATGTACAATATGTCACTGTTAAAGTAAGACAGAAATGGGCAGGCTTTCTACTCCATGGCTCCTTGGGTCTTCTTGTGAGCGCTAGGTATAATTTGCATAGATTCGTTAGTAAGCCTTCTCACTAAACAAAGGCGAGTGGGTGTAGATTTTTTTGTGTCTGTTTAACAGAGTGAATGTTATTTTTCTTTTTACTTATTAAATGATGAAACCTGGAATCTAGTCTCATTCCACTTACCATTTTAATATTGTTCTGACATCCAAAACCAGTTTTTTCAAACTCTTGTTGAGATCTATTTAGGTCCCATGAAGTGGTAACTGAAACAGTTTAAGCTACTCTGGTGATTTTCTTTCTACTAACACCAGGGGATGGGGAGGAGTGAGATGTGCATTTACTATTTTCCATCTTAAAATAAATAACTAATTAATAAAATAATTTAATGTAGCCTATTTTTATACCATTAAATATTTCTGGAGATGTTGCCCTATGCTATATAATAAAGAGGTAATATGAGAATTAACTGTCACTCCAACACAAGTTGGCTGCCCCCATGTGGTAAAGATGGTTGTCCCATATGGGACAGCAGAGGAAGGCAGTTGTGGGCCATCAGGCCAGAAGGGGAAGGCAGTTGGAAGGGACAAAGCCTGCAAGGAAGGGCAGTTAGGGGCCATCAGACCTGCAGGGGAAGGTAATTAGGGATGCCCAGCCATATAGGGGAGGACAATTGGAGGGACCCAGGCCTGTAGGGAAGGGCAGTTGGGAAAGACTAGGCTGGCAGGGGAGGGAAGTTAAGAGCAATTGGGCTGGCAGGGGAAGGCAGTTAGGGGTGACCAGGTATTCAGGGGAGAACATTTAGGGGCAATCTGACAGGCAAGAAGGTGAGCAGTTGGGAAACAGCAGTCTGGATTGTGAGAGGGATGTCCCAGATCAGAGAAGGTGCAGGCTAGGCTGAGGGACAATCCCCCCAACCATGCATGAATTTTGTGCACTTGGCCTCTAGTTAGATATGTTTTTTCAAGATTGTAATCATGTTCCTAAAGATTTATTTAAACATATTGTATTACATAAGGACAGAATGCAACTTAAACACAACATTTTCTTCTTTGAGGTGATGTGGCCTACATTGGAGAATGGTTAACACTACCTTGTCTTCCTGAATTCTCTTCTTCATACAGATCTTACAGGTTTTAACATACACCATCTGAGAAATTCATTTAATTGTCTCTCTTTCTGAAGTTTCTTTAAAATGTAGTTAGTGCTGTGAAGAACAAACTCTTACTGATGTAATATATGACCTTATTCTGATAAGTAGGAGTAGACATAAAAATACTTGTTAAAGAATGGAGCTAGGTAGGTAGAAAGAAAAAGAAAATGCTGAAATCAAGTGAGGATAAGAGAAAGCAACACTTCCCTTCTTTATCATGAGAATGATTTTCATTCCCCAAATGGTGGTTCTCATATATTCACTCAACCTGTGCAGTCCACAGCCTCGGGCTGAGCAATGCAATGAGTTTCTGTTATTGAACAAGGATTCCAACATAGATAAAGTCTAATCATTCTCTGCATTTGTGATAGCCAATGCTCTCTCTAAAGTATAGTTAATTCTTCACCAAAACAAACATAAATTCCAAACCCAAAACTTCGGTATAAATTGTCACTATTGTAGTCAGCTGAGAAACAAACCAGCAGAACAGTTGGGGAATGTGTACAGTGTGTGAAGCAGAGAGGCCATTGGAGCCTACAAATATTTAAGTTGTATTGCCCGTTGTGGCTTGCCAACAGGAATGATCTAGGTAGACCGCTGCCACCTGCACTAAATGCTATTAAACAGTGAGGGAAGCTCAGAATTGCTTTAACAAAGCATGTAAATTTCTGGGCACATGTTTTGCCCCTAAGTCAAATATATCCTGCATTCCATATCTTTAAACCTTTGTAGACTGTTTACTGCTATCTGAGCAAATGGATAAGAGGATACATATGTGGTTTGCTGTTTTAAGGTATGCAGGCTCTGCGTACATGTGTCCATACAAGTGCAGATACACACATGCATATATATCATGGCACCATATGGTGCTGCTTATTGACCTTTGAAACATCCAGCTACTAAAATGCCATGTGCTTATTTGAGGCTTAAGAATCATCTGCTTGACTCCTAATGAGAACTATTATCATACTCAAAGGTCTGTTTTAACTTCTGGTTTGATTCTGAGCCCAGTTTTACATGTTTGCTGCCACCTGAATGCATAACTAGTCTGAAAACTTTCTCTGTAGAAAGTATTCTGCTTATACCCAGACTGTCAGTAAAATATGGCTCTGATTTTACTCTTCCTGCCATCCTTCCAAAGCACATGCATTTAGCTAGATGAATTACAACTTTAGATTCATGTCAGACTCTGAGATGACCACAGCACAGCTGTGATGTGTTGACTCTCTGAGAGTCAGAAAAGACTTATTGAATCCTAGAAGTGGTAGGCAGCAACTTTACTAGATAAGGTAGTCGGGCCAAGGGGATATGATATGACGATAATTTTCAGCTATGACTAGGTCAACATGACAATATGGCAGCTTTGAGAGAACCATATATTATATCTTCATAAAATCCTTGGCCTTTCTTTATATAAATTCTTGAAAAGCATCCATTTATTACTGCTGTCATCTGGCCAAGCTTGTAGAATTAGGAAAATAATTTCTGTTATTCTGGCTTGCATGAACAGTCTTAAATTCTCTGTTGAATATGCTTGTGGTTAACAAGTCCCTAGGATTGGGAGAACTCCAGAGCTTGGATTACTCTCTCTACAAATATCAATGCTAGGTGGAAACAGGGGCATTGAGCAATCAGTTTCTGTAGATATTGTAGTTAATTAGAAACTGAGATTAGTCTGGTTTGGGCCCTACTTGCTACTCCATCTAAGAATTTTCAGATAAAATACAAAGAAAATATGAGTCCAGGCAATTTCATATGCTTTGAGGACACTCCAAATGAGGCACCTTTGAAGCTTGAGGGCTTTAAAACAGAAAGGAAATTTACTCTGTTCTTATCTCCACTCTACATTGTCCAATTCAGTTTTCCTAGTCTGCCTCATGCTTTCCTCTTTTGCCTGCTTTATCTCTGACCACTCCTCCCTTAGAAAAGAGATGCAGAGAGTGATAAAACAAAACAAACAAACAAACAAACAAACAAACAAAAAAAAACTCCACCTTAGAACTAAGACCAGTCACGACAAGGCAAATCTGAGTCAAAAAGAAAAGGGAGGCTCATGCCATTCATTGATTATAAATTATTCCAAATTTGAATTCAGTTACTCAGCAAATATTTACAGGTCATTTAATAAGAATTGGGAATAACAAAAGAGTGAAATCCTGACTTATTTGCCACTAGTAGGTGTACAGAACTTATATTTGCAAGGACTCTCAGAGGTCCTCTATGGTTGAGATATAGACAGCACTGTTCTGGCTCAGGCTGGACTTAACATTGAGAGAGGCACTGAGGTAGGAAGCATAGGAAGTTTTTGGAGCCATAAGAAGGTATTTGTTATCCTGGAGAGAGGAAGGGTGACTGGGCTATTAGTATGCTTACTAAATAGCACTAAAGGATGAACTTGGTGTTCATCCAGTCTCATGCAAGGTTCACATTTGAAGTGAGATCAGTCACATAATTATGTTTTTCTGCAATGTTTCTGCTGCTCTGGAACAAATATAGATTAGATAGAAAATTGGATATAACCAGGAATTGGACTTTAGCCAAAGTTAACATAACAACATTCAAAAAAACAAGAGCTGGAATCTAAGCTGTGTAAACACAGAAACAAGGACAAGAAAAAGATAAGGGATAATAAAATAATAGTCTCATCAGTGCATTTAGATCCTTGAAAAAAGGTGTGCAGAAGTGTGTGTGTCAAAACTTGCTGGTGTGGCTCAATAGTTGAGTCTTGATCTATGAACCTGGAGATCATGGTTCTATTCCTGCTCAGGGCACATGCCCATTGCAGGCTCAATCCCCAGTGGGGGAGGCAGCTGAGCAACAATTCTGTCTTACCATTGATGTTTCTCTCTCTCTCTCCCTCTTCCTTTCTCTCTGAAATCAATAAAAAATATTTTTAAAAAATGATGCAGTTTTCAATCATTTAAAAAAAAACTTGCTGGTGTAGTGATACTCGGAAAAAGCAAGAGAGTTGAAGATGATATTTTGAGTAAAAAATCATGAAACTGGGAGAATAATTACATATAATACCAAAACCATAGCCAGAGACCAGGCTTTAAAAACAGAATGCCCAATCTCCATAAAAATTATCTTCCCTTAGGAAGGATATATCCAAACAGTGTTCCTTCAAGAACGATCTCTTAGTAATATGGAAGACAATGTAAGTGGGGCATAACAAAAAACAGAGGGAAGTGTGTAAAGACCATTCTGATACCAAAGGTGACTTTTTGAACCAATTGTTTATTAATTTACACTGTTTTATACCTATCTCATCATTTTATACTTGAGGGCTATATGTTTACTCTAATCAGTAGAGTTGCACATTCCTCTGGCAGCAGGCAGATTTACCCCATTAAGGGTTTTGGAAAACTGTGTAAATCAAACCATAGAGTTAATGCCCATAGGAAAATGATGCTGAAAGGAGATTTGAAAGTAACCCTTTAATTCACTAAAATAATTATATTTTGCAAATGGTTGTGCTGTGATATAAATTTTAATTTAATCTTAAAGTTAGTGTTAGAGTATAATGTTAGAAAATCCTAACACTAAAAGAAAAATTAGATAATTTCTCTCCTAATTTCTCACTTCATAGAGATAAAAGCATATATTGCTATCTGATCTCAAGTGCCCTGGAGATTCAGATATTGTTTTTGAGGTAAAGTTGTTTGGCGGAAAGGAATCCCCAATTCTTTGTCACTGACTCTTTGAATCTTCAAAAACTAAACACAATCTTCTTTGTAATCCAAACTTGTTTCCATCCAGATTCAGAAGCATGTAAATGTAAATGATAAAAAAAATCTGGCCCTGGCTGGTTTGGCTCAGTGGATAGAGTGTTACGCACAAGTACTGAAGAGTCCCAGAATTGATTCTGGTCGAGGGTACATATCTCAGTTGCAGGCTAGATCCTTGGACCTGGTGGGGATGCAGGTGAGAAACAACCAATCGTGTCTCTCTCACACTGATGTTTCTCTCTCTACATCTCTCCCTGTCCCTTCTACTCTCTAAAAATCAATGGAAAATATCCTTGGATAAGAATTAACAAACAAAAAAAATCTTTATTTTTCTCTGAAGAACCCCAAGGTATTACTGAATAGTAATCAAATTTAAGTCTTGAAGATTCATGAGCAATAATGTTCTTCCCTTGCTCTGAGATTCTGGAAGAGACTTTCCATGTATATATTTTTAAAAATAGCATTTTGGCTTCTTTATGAAACTGTGGACATAAAATAAAATATAAAGAACTTCCAGATGTGATCTGGCTCTTCGTGACAATAGAAAATCTGGCTAATCTCAGTATGAAGGTTCCAAGAGCTGGAATAAAACTGAGTTTGTGCTGTCCTACTGAGTTTGTGAAGAATTAGGAAGAAAAACCCCAGTCAAAAAAAGTGTTACAGTTTTCTTTAGCTTTTGATTCCACAAGAGTAAACTGATGTAGTAGAAAGAACTGGAAAGGAGAAGCAGGGTTATTGATATAATTCATGACCTAGTTATCAGGACAGCAATAGGTCCCTAATTTCCAATGTCTAGAATAAATAATAGTAAAGGTAGTAGTGCTGCCAAATAATGTAGTATCCAGTTAATGGAGTAGGTTTAATTATATTTCATTTTAAGAAGGAAAATTCAGAGATTTATTTCATCTCAAATCAGTTAGGTAGTTATTCTTTTTACCAAAAAGAACAGAAAATAATTACCCATCACTGAATATAATGAATATGAAAAAAAATGGGATAACACCATGAAGCTACATTTTTTGAGATCTGACTATATAAAAGAAAAGCATTTCTAGTGTGAGGAGTAGCTAGAAGCAAATAATCTGTAGAATGTTTTGGGAGGAACAAATCTTAGGGCAAATATCAATGAATAAGCAAAGTTAAAAGGAGCTTTGATTAATTCTATGTGGAGGCTGAGAATATATGGAAATACTTTTTGAACTTTGGCGGATGGAAATGACTAATCCCAGTGCAGTTAACTTGGTCAAAAGTAGTTCAGAAGAAAAGTTGAACAGAACTTGAACAGTATTGCTGTCATGACTATGATTGCTGTTATTCCTCAAGTCTACAGATTGATAAGCACTTATTATGAGTCAAACACAATCTGCATATTTTATATGTTAGTTATTTAAATGCAAGAAACTATACATTTAAAAAAGAAAGAGATTGAACTTTATTCAGCTTTGGGATCAAAGCCATCAATTATAATACTTGACATACAGTAAGCACTCAATAAATGCTCTTGAGTCAAATTAAAGCATAATTCACTCTAGATTAAGGTTTGATTTATGCTGCTGAAGGGCTATGAACAGTTCTTTCATGTGCATAAAAGATTAATATACCAGCATAATAGTTATTCAGGGCAGGTCAGCCCATTCTTTCACTGAAAACATGGCCACAGGTATTCTATACTTGATCTCTTAAACTTATAGCAAATCATATTCATCTATTTTAGTTTTAAGCTCCTCAGTTATCTCCCCAAATTTAAACTGGTTCCAAAAGCTCTACATTATCCCTGCTGCTCTTATTTGTTACCTCTGACCAAATGGGGATAAAAAGCAAAACGAAGAATTCTTTGTAATACACAAGACATGAAGTAGAGTACTTAGAAGATACTAAATCTATAGTGGAGCAAAATTAGCCCTGGAATAGGACTTTTTTGTTTGTTTGTTTGTTTGCTTGTTTAGCTGAATAATTCTTAAAAGGAAGCCTTTATATATAAATAACTGCACTCCATAACAAAGATTAAGAATATTTAAAAAAATAAATTGCTCTGCAGACCGAAAGGCCCTGAATTCTGATCAAGGGCACATGCCTGGATTGTGGGCTCCATCCCCAGTAAGAGTGTGAAGGAGGCAGTAGATCAATGACTCTCTCTCATCGTTGATGTCTCTATATCTCTCTACCTCTCCCTTCCTCTCTGAAATGAATAAAAGTATTTTTTAAAAGAATAAGTAAAATGTCCAGCATCGGCAAAGTATAATCTGCAATATCTAGAATCCAATAAAAAACACAGGGATACAAAGAGAGAGGAAATCTAGAAATGAAAGACTCACCTCATGCCTGTGAGAATGGCCGTCATAAAAAAGACAGGTAACAAATACTGCCAAGGATGTGAAGAAAAGGAAACTTTCGAGCATTGTTGGTGGAATTGTAAATTGGTGTAATTGCTATGGATAATAGTATGGAGAGTTATCCAAAAAATTAAAGGAAACTGCTGTATGATCTAATCATTCAACATCTGAGTTTATAACTGAAGGGCACAAAAACACTATGTTGAGGAGATATCTGAATCCTTATCTATATTTTAGCTGCCTTACTTACAATAATCAATAAACACAACCTAAGTGCCCATTTACAGATCTACAGAGGAATGAATAAAGAAGGTGCAGTGTGTGTGTGTGTGTGTGTGTGTGTGTGTGTGTGTGTGTGTATTGTTCAGCCATACAAAACAAGGAAACATTGTCTTTGTGACACTGATGGACTTTGAAGGCATTATGCTAAGTAAAATGAGCCAGACAAAGACAAATACTGTACAATATCACTTAAATATGTAATCTAAAAACAAAAACAAGCAAACAAGCCCATATAAAAAGAGATCAGATTTGTTATTATCCAAAGCTGGTGGGAGGGTGGGGGCATGAGGGGATTTGAGTAAAGATGGTCAGGAGGCACAAATTTCCAGTTATAAGATAAGTGCTATGAATGTAATGTACAATATGATGACTGTACTTGCTATTGCAGTAGGTATATTTGAAAGTTAAGAGAGTAAATCCTAAAGTACTCATCAGAGGATATTTTTCTCCTTTCTTAGTTACCTATAATGAGATGATGAATGTTAATTAAATATTGTGCTAATCGTTTCAAAATATATGTATGTCACATCATTTTGCTTTATGCCTTAAACTTATACAGTGATATATGTCAATTGTATCTCAACAAAACTGGAAAAAAAGAACTATATTAAAAAAAGAAATGACAGAAATAATGGAGTTAGTTGACAAAGGCAGTAAAACAATTATAAATATATTCCATGTTCTCAAAAAGGTAGAAGTCACAAGTTATGGAGAGCTAGAAAGTGGTTTTTTTTAATAAAAAAAGAAGCAAAAATACTGAAAAATAAAGAAGTAGATTTCCTCATTGAGCTGCAGAGCAACCTCCAGTGGCCTAATGTACATGATTGAAGTAACTATGATAGAAGGACAGAAATAGTACTTGATGAAATAGTAGCTAAAAATTTTACAAGTTTGACTCACCAGATATTCTCACAGATCAAAGAGGTACAAAGAAACTCAAGCACAAGAAAAATGAAACACATCTTAAATTATTCAATACCAGGGATACAAAATACCTTAAAATTGTCTACAAGCAAAAGGCACACTGCATAACATACAGAGGAAAGAATATAAGAATGACAGCAGATACTTCTCTCCAGTAGTTTACACATATTGGACACACATGTGCCAGCTGGTGACATGTGGAAAATTCTTTCAATCATCAGATGGTTAAATATAGGTGGAGAATGAACAGTACAAACCAGAAGCCCAAGGAGCAATGTAATGAAAGGGGGGCGGGGAAACACAAACAAACAAACAAAAAACATAAAAACTCTCAAACCAGAATTATTTACCCATAAACATATCCTATATAATAAAATGATAATATGCAAATTGACTATAACAGCTGAACAACTGGGAATGAATAGTCACTATAATGCGTACTGACTACCAGAGGGCACTCAATTCAGGAGCTGTCCCCTGGTGGTCAGTGCATTTCTACATGGGGAGCACTGTTCACTCACAAGCTGGGCTGACAGCTGCTAGTACAGTGGCAGTGGCAGGAGCCTTTTCTGACTCCAAGGCAGCACTACGGTTATTAGACTGCCAACTTAGCCCCAATACCCCAGGGATCATGCCTAAACTGTCAGGTGGACATTCCCCAAGAGATCCCAGACTGCGAGAGGATGCAGGCCGGGCCGAGGGACCCCCCCCCCCCACCGCTGATTGGCTGGTGGGCGTGGCTTTGGGTGTAGTGGAAGTATGGTCAATTTGCATATTACTCTTTTATTAGATAGGATTTTTATTGAGGTTATTGGTGTGACTTTGGTTAATACTAGCTTTACCAGTTAATAATGCAGATTTTTTTCAATAGATGGAGTTACACATATGTTGATATACATGCAATTTGATATATATACTATTTTGTTGTATTGACAACAAGCTTCAAAATTTCATATGTCAAATTTGCTGAAGGTGTTAACATCATAGATATTTTTACATTAAAAAATGTCAAATTTGGTTAAAAAAACATTTGTGGGAAGTTTTAATTCATTACTTTATTTTTGAAGAAAAGTGCTGCTGAATACTTCAGGAAGCTTATGGTGAACATACTCTATCTCAAGATACTTGTGAGCAGTGGTTTAAATGCTTTAAAAGTGATGATTTCCATGTGAAAGACAAAGAATGTCCAGGTCAACCAAAAAAGTTTGAAGACAAACAATTACAAGCATTATTGGATGAAGATATGTGTCAAACTAAAAAAAAAAAAAAAAAAAAAAAAACTTGCAGAAAGACTAAATGTTGCTCAGCAAACAATTTACAAGCAAAGGGAAATATTTTAAAGGAAGGAAAATGAGTATCATGTCAACTGAATGAAAGACAAATGGAAAACTGAAAAGTCATCCGTTAAATGCTTCATGGCATTTAAGAAAGTCTTTTTTGCATGGAATTGTGACTGGTGAAGAAAAGTGGATTGATCTCAAATGCACAAAATCATAGGTTGATCCAGCTCAACATCTACATTGACTGCAAGGCCTAATTGCTTTGGAAAGAAGACAATGCTCTGTTTTTGGTGGGATCAGGAAGGTGTAGTGTATTATGAACTTTTAAAACCAGGTGAAACCATTAATACTGATAGCTACCAAAAACAAATAATCAATTTGAAGCACACTTTCATCATGAAATGACCAGAATGTGCCAGAAGACACAGCAAAGTAATGTTGCTTCATGATGACAGACCATCACACACTTCAAAACCAGTTAAAGACACATTAAAAGATCTTGCCTGGGAAGTATTAACACATTCACCATATTCACCAGGCCTTGCTCCTTCAGTTTACCATTGTTCTGATCAATGACACATGCACTTTTTGAGCAGCTCTTCAAAACATATGAAGAAGTGGAAAATTGGGTCTCTGAATGGTTTGCCTCAAAATAAGAAAAGTTCCATTGGAATGGTATCCACAAATTACCTGAAAGATGGAGAAATGTGTAGTTAGCAATGGACATTACTTTGAATAAAGCACTTTTGATGTTTCTCTTGAAATTATTGTGTTTGCTTTGATTACAAAATCCGTGTTATTAACTGGTACACCTAGTAAGATTACATAGATTTCAGATGTTCAATTCTATAATACATCACCTGAATATTGTACTGTGTATTCACCACCCCAACTCAAGTTTTCTTCCCTCACCATTTATTACTGTTACCCTGTACTGGCTCAGCCCACACACCTTTCCCTCTGGTAATCACCTTCCTGTTGTCAGGGAAATTATTATAATTGTGTTCACAGGGCACATATGTATAGCACATCTATAAATATCCAGTATATTTTTGTGTGAAGGTGCTAATTTTGTGTATCCCAACATATAAAATTGGACTTTAGTTTTTCTGACACTTTTTTCCCCTGATGAAATATGATACTCTCAGAAGAAAAAAATAAAATAAGCAGGCATGAAAATCACCATCAATGCAATTAAAATATCTGAAAAAAAAGAGTTTCAGTAACAATACTTCTATACATACTCATCAATAAATCAATGCATGTAGCATAAGAATAATTCAGTTACATATTATGTAGTTCAATACAACATAGTACTTTGAAGTACTTTTGAGTTACCCTGTGTATGCCTTAATTTCAGATTATTTGTCTAAATTATCAATAATTAAAAAGACAAAGCAATTAACCATACTGATAAATAGATGAATTGTTATTTTATTTTCTCCACTAGAGGCCAGTGCACAAAAATTCGTGCACCCGGGGGGCGGGGGCGGTGATCCCTAAGCCCAGCCTGAGTCCTCTCTTAGTCCAGGACTCCTTGGGGGATGTCTATCTGCCATATTTTGCCCACTCCTCAGGGGATCAGGCCTAAATTGGCAAGTGGATATCCCTCTGGCAGCCCAGGAGTCCTCGGGGGATGTCCAATTGATGGCTTAGGCCCGTTTCCTGTATGAGTGGGTCTAAGCCACAGTCAAACATTCTTAGCACTACTAAGGATGGGGGAGGGAGGAGTGAGGGAGAGGGAGAGGCTCGCTCCACTGCTAGTGTGCTCACAGTCATACCCTGGCTTGCTGCTGAGCAGAGCTCACCTTGTGGGAGAACATTGACAACCAGGGGGCAGATTCTGCATTGAGCATCTGCCCCCTGGTGGTCAGTGTGTATCACAGTGACTGGTCATTCCTGGTCATTCCATGGTTAAGGTCAATTTGCATATTAACCTTTTATTATATAGGATAATAAATATTATGATAGTGCCATAGGAAGAAAAGATCAAAATTAATCAGAAAAACTATAGGAAAGAAAGAATACTATAGAGGATATTAGAGGATTCATTAATAAAATATTGCATTATTTCCTGTAATATACATTGATGTATTTGTCAACTTTTAAAATGCATAATTTGCTATCTTTTTGTACAAATACACTTTATATTTTATTTTTCTTAGTCAATATTTTTTATAGGTTTTGTAGGGTTAAAATCCCAACTAAGATTTTAACCCTACAAAACCTATTCCTTTGTACAACAGCACAGCCATGGTAGATATTAAACTTTGGTGTGACAGCTCCCTAGACATATATTAAAATTCAGGTCTTGCCCTGACTGGTTTGGCTCAATGGCTCAATGGATAGAGCATTGGCCTGCGGACTGAAGGGTCCCAGGTTTGATTCCAGTCAAGGGTATGTACCTTGGTTGTGGGCACATCCCCAATAGGGGGTGTTGCAGGAGGCAGCTGATGGATGTTTCTAACTCTCTATCCCTCTCCCTTCCTCTCTATAAAAAATCAATAAAATATATTTAAAAAATTCAGGTCTTGTTTTAAATATTCTTTTAAAAATATATATATATTAGTGATTTTTTTACAGAAAGGAAGGGAGAGAGATAGAAAGCCAGAAACATCAATGAGAGAGAGACATTGATCAGCAGCCTCCTGCACGCCTCACAGTGGAGATGTGACCGCAAGCAAGGCACAGGCCCCCAACCGGAATCGAACCTGGGACCTTTCAGTCAGCAAGCCGACGCTCTATCCACTGAGCCAAACCGGTCTCGGCATTTTAAATATTCTTCATAGAGGTTTTATTTTCTCTCTTCTTGAAATACTAATTATACTGGAGATCATATAATGTAATATATCCAAAAGAAAGTTGGAGATAGAAAAATTTATGTTAGAAAGATGAATTAACAGGAGATCCTGGGTCTTATTAAACTGAATGGTAATTATTCCATGAACTGGTCATATGTGATGCAACTTAATATCTATGTGCTCAGGAGTAAAAGCATATTTCTGTGACTCAACATCTAATTTTACTTTTCTGTCAGCCATGAATCATATTCTCCCTGAATAACCCAGGTGTTATCCAACACCTTTGTATCCTTTAGAAGTGTAGGTTTTCTTTAACAACTCTTCCCTTCTTACTTATAGTTTCATTTCCATGATAAATTTGTCCTTGGACCAGTAGTCTCTGTTTTTCTTACATTACTCAGGTAAGGTTCTGCCCTTTTAAATATAATCCATTTACTACATAATTTTAATAAATTACCTTGGAGAAAGCTGAAACATTACTCACCTGAAATTCTAGTTCCTTCTTTCACCTGAGTGTTGATAAATGAAACTTTTTTGTGTGATTGTCTAACCACAATGGTAAACACCTGAAACCAGTACACAATAGTATTTGAAGTAAAATGTAATTAATATATAATTTTATTTACTTAGTTAAGAAAAATTGTTAATGGAACCTACTGCTCCAAAGTTCTACTTGAAAGTCTACTTTTCCCACTGCACCAAGCATAGGAGGTAGAAAGCTAATTCTATTTCATTCAGGAATATTATTATGAAATTATTGCTTCTCAGATGTATGTCCCACTTCACTGCCACCAGGAAGATAGACCTAAGTGCTCATAAAAACTGTCTTGCCTATGCCTCACTTAATACCAATCTTCACTGTGCTTATTACTTGTTCAAGTCAATAACTTGACTCAAAGTATTCATTTGTTTTAGGTGGATAACCTGATCCAGCACCAAATATGAATGGAAGCAGAGAATACTTTCCTTATCAATTTATGGAGGTGGGCCAAAAGCAGTTCTGGCTGGTTCCACAGTTCAGACCAATGTAAAATAAAGGCTTACTTTCTGCTGCGAATTTCAGAAGGGGGGCAGTGATTTTTGAAGGCAACTTATGAGCCTAAAAGTTCAATCTCCTTTAAAAAAGAAAGAAAATTTGATAGTGATAATTTTTCACCTACCATTAACTATCAGGATTTTACAATGATCAGTTTATTCTTTTTCTTTGTGAAAATGTTACATTTGCTTGCTACGGTGTGACCTGGGAAGGGAATATAATACAACCTGTACAGGGCTTTTCTTTCTTTTCACATTTAGAAGAGGCTTCTTAACTCATGAAATATATACTAGTCCTGAACCAAACTAGTACTTTAGGGAATGTATGCTATTTTATAACCTTAAACACCTTCTGATTAGCCAGTCCCAGATGGAAAATATGTCAAGTGTTGAAAGTTCTAAAGCTATTACACAAGACATATTGTGTGATGTGTAGATTGTGCATATATTTCTCAAAAACACAGATCTACAAAAGTGAATAATTATAATCCTGATTTTTAAAAAACAAATTCTAGTTTTGATGCTGTTTCTTGATACTCTTGAAATGTATTGTTACCGAGGAATGACTTAGCTCAGTGGTCTGTAAACTGTGACTCACGAGCCACATGCAGCTATTTGGCTCCTTGAATGTGGCTCTTCTATGGCCTGGGCAAGTCTATTTTGAAGAAGTGGCATTAGAAGAAGTTCAAGTTTAAAAAAATTGGTTCTCAAAAAAATTTCAATCATTGTACTATTGATATTTGGCTCTGTTGACTAATGAGTTTGCCTACCACTAACTTAGCTTATTTGAACATACAAATCAAATGGACATTGAAGAGACTACATTTATATTCAATATATCTGGAGGTAGGAATTAATGTAGGTAGCATAGTGTTGAATAGATAAGTTTGTTATTTAGGTAAGTAAGATACTTTCTCTTACTGACTACTGTTAACTGAATGTCATTTAGAGAATGAAGCAACTCTTGATCAGGTGGAAACAGAAAACAGAATGAAGAAAGAAACTAGTTCTCATGTGGTTTATGTAGACTCCTTAGTAAGTCAATACATTTAGTGTGCTTTTTCAATCAACATTGGGTAATGTTTAACACATGACTTTATCCTTCCACCCCTCCATCTCAACCTACAGGGATTGAATGGCTTGGGGAATTTAACATTATAGTATAAGTATCATTTTCCAATCTATGATAATGTAGGAATGATTTTTAAGGCTGGGAGACTATTGTTTACCCCAAAATTGCCTCACCATCTGTTTGCCTTTGTATCTGAAATTACTGCAATAAACAAAATATAAACAGTAAGGATTTGAACATATATCTAAACAAAATATCCATCACTAACACAATAGTTTATCAGATTAGCCAGCAGAAACTAGAATGATTCCATATTTCCTAAACTCAGTGTCTTATCTCTGCATGTTAAGAAAATTGGAAAGTTTCTCTGCTTTTAAAAGATCATGATTTAGACTATAGATATAACCTTACATACACTTGTGCTCTTACTTCTGATTAAATTCTGTTTTTTCCCGGTATAGTTTCTCTTTGGCTTTGATTACTCTAATCCATCTTGTGTTGGCTCATTTTGGTCTATCTATAGCAAGGATTGTTTTATTCTCTCATATCTTCGGAAGTTTTACAAGGTTCCTGAAGCCATGAGAAATAAAGAGAGGGGTTTTAATTCAGAAAAAGACATTCTTAACATGCAGAGATAAGACACTGAGTTTAGGAAATAGGGAATCATTCTAGTGGCTTGTGGAACACTATTGATATGTAGATGGAAAAAGAACATTAATCCTAGACTGAGAGAAAGATAGGAATCCAGAATATATTTTGTCAATTTGGTTATTGTCAGGTAGAGACTCACCACCAAGTGGGTATTGGCTCTGCATAGTCAGAACTCGCTCATGTCCTAAGTCCATAGCACCTGGGCACATTGACCAGCTTAGATTTCTACAGGAGTCACCAAGTATTTCCAGCCAGGATACCAGACCTACCAGTACATCTCTCAGCTTTGTCTGATCTACGGTAAGGGAGTCACCACTGCTGTTTATCTCCTTTTAGTTTACTAAAAAACTCTAACCTCCCTAATGCACTCCTCAATCACTGGTGCTCTTTAGGCTTTGGTTGTCTCTGGAGTTTCTCCACACTCTTCCTAATTTGAAGAAAGAGTGAGGGTCTTTGTTCTTTCCTCTGTCATCTCAAGTATCTTCTCTTTTATAAGAACCTTGACCTTTTTTAAGCACAATAAAGGACTTCCTTCTCTTTGCTTCCAAGAATCATTGGCCATGTCAATATGTTATCTCTAGCCACACTGTCAGCTATTCTTTCTTTATGTATATGTCCACATTCTCACCTCATTCCAGGAAGCAAGTTCTGTATCACTGTATCCATGAAGACCTCCTGGCCCAATAGTCTGCTGAATAATAGGTGCTTAATAATATTGAGTGCTTAATATTATTGAGTGAATTAAAAACAGTGTCTGAATTTGTATATCATTTCAAAGTTTCTAAGGTTAACATTTAACTTATTTAGTAATATTGCTATTCTTTAGTGCTGATATTAAAATATGAAAATCACTAAAATGGTTTTAAAAATACTCTATTTCCTCTCTTCATGTTTGGAATTTGGTTCACAATGCTGTTTATTTATTGCCATTCATTTTCTTTGTAGGAAAATCTAGAGATTACAAAGAAGGTCTTGGAATAACATATTAGCCTATTGGAATAATTCAATAGAGTGTTCCAAAAAAAATCTTTATGGCTACAATATAGATTTTAAACTATTATCATATTCATTCAGTGTTAGTTATATGAATAAGTGATTGGCACACATAACAGCGTTTCCTATCTAGTTTCCAAACTGAGTTTCATGATTTTTATATATAAGGTGTTTTATTTTTATTAGATTTAGAACAAAAAACCTGTTATTTACAGTGTAGTGTTGTGAGTACATTTTCTGGTATTAAGTTTTCTTACTCTGGGCAGTTAAAAATAGAAGTTGCAATGGAATGGATGCCTTAAGTAAAGTTGTACTGCTGTAGCTTGAATAAGCAAAGGATCCTGAGCAGCTGCTTGAACTTGCACTTTTTCCAAGGGCAAATTCTTCTAAGTTATTGTATTGATTTAATTTGCATTCAAATTGCTCAGAACTTTGGTAGTGTATTTTCAGTTGAATGCTTTGCTATCAAGTGGAGAATGAATAGATTACATGTACAAATTCAAATGTGGATCTGAATTTTAAACATTTACTAATTTTAGTGTAACCATATTAATAGCAAAATAAAAGAAGAAAACTAAGAGAGCAAATGATGGTTTTTCTTATTATTTCTTAAACAAAAACAGAAAATTACATTGATTGTGAATTTTCCTTACAAATTTACTCTTATTCAGCATAAAATTTCATATATACTTTTGTTAATTTTATTCTACTAAGTTTATAAAATTTTAAATTATAATAAAGTTATGGTTTCACTCAGAAGTAGCTGGTTTTGGTGCATATTAATCACTATATGTAATAACTATATTTAAATGTTCATCTTATAATTTTTTCTTAAAATTTATGATATGTTTGTCATTTTAACCATGTGACTGATTAAAATACAAATAATAAAAACCTTTAATATGTCTCTTAGCACTGGCAACAGTTAATAATAATTTTAATAGTAATATTTGCACTGTCATCTGTCACCACATTTTGCTGAATCCTATACATGTACCAGTTGCTTCTGACTTCCCTGGGATAAGAAGATGTGATTCCTAAAACAGATAGATTCAGATTTCATATAGATTCAGTGGTTTATATCCTGTAATTACTCTAAGGTAAACTCCACCCCTAGTAGTGTGTGTGTTCATAAGTAAAATAATATGTCTTTTTAGAAACTTGTTTCATTTGATTACTTGTTGAGGCAATATATTGGAGAAGAATGTCTCTATTTTAGGTATGGCAGATGGCAACAACCACAGTGATAACTGTTTAATAGGTGCTCAAATATCTTATAAATGAATAAAAGGAGAAAACTTGAATAAATGAAGTAAGCCAAAACACACACTAGCAATATACTGGGTCCCTGACCCTGTAGTAGAGATTCAAAAATCAACCTTATTTTTTGTTTGTTTGTTTGTTTGCTTGTTTTATTTTCTCTTCTAAGAGATTAGGATTAAAGTAAAAAATGAGGCTATTAAGTTATTAATAGTTAAATGAAATAAAGGCACACCAATAAGTATTGTTTATTTGGAACCTACAGTGTGCTTGGAATTACACAGTTAGTTCTCAAAGCCCTCTTTGTGATAGCCACCAACATTACCATTTTGCTGAATTATGGGATGTTTAAGAAAGTTTTCCCTAGATCACATTATATTTGTTTAAAACATGGAATCACAGTCAGGTCTGGCACATTCCTAGCACATTGTTTCTTTTCTTCTGCAATACCTGAGCCACTAGTTATGACTTAATTTGCTATTTATAATGAATAGACTCTTAAATAAATGCTGCTTGTGAGTTGATCCATTTCTTGATTCTTTTGATTACTTCTGAATTGGAGGTCAATATTAGCCATTTATCTGCTCCAAGACTAGAAAGGAAACATAGACTAATTGGTTACTTAGAGGAAACATGGGACATCCTAGAAGTTTCAAGAAATGACTGAATTCAAAGAGTGCAGGACAGTATTGGCTCAAAGCCTAAGAGAATTTTAAGTGTCATATGACTTAGTGGGGCATTTTTTTTAGAGATGCTTTACAAATCAGATTCTATCTTTCTATAATTATTTAAAAAAATAACAACAACGGAGAAACACTTAGTCTAATTTTGTTATATTAGTTTCTTTTTCTTTTTAGTTCTTCCTTGTTTTGTTTTGTTTTTAAATTTATTTATTGTCTAAATTTTTACATCTCCTTTTCCTCTATTTGACCCTCATCCCCATGAATTTCTTAAAACTATCAGGTCTGTAACATAAATTATATTTCTGAAATAGTTCTAAAATCATTAAGCAACTTAGTTAATTGAAATAATAGCTTCCTTTTCTAACAACTATATGTAAAACAAGCACATGATTATTACAGACACTGGATACAATTTCATTAAACTGGAAGAAGCCTTTGAAGAGATGAGAAGTAGTGAAAGAAACTCTAGAAAGGCATTGTTATTAGCAAACATAAAATGTACCATTTTAATCAGTACTTTCAAGTGTACAGTTCAGAGACATTAAGTGCATTTACATTATCGTGTAACCATCACCACAATCCATCTCCAACACTCTTGCATCTTCCCATACTGAAATTCTATACTCATAAGCAATAACTCCTTATTCTCTCCTGCCCTGGCTCCTGGAAACCACTATTCTACTGTCTCTGATTCATTACTTTTTAATATTTGTCATTTTTTAATATATGAATTTTAGCTATAAATTTTCCTATAACTGTGTTTGTATATTGTATGTTTGATATGTAGTTCTTTCACTCTTATCTAAATATTGCATAGTTTCTATCACAATTTCTTAGATCTAATGATTTAGAAGTATGTTTTTTAGATTCCAAAATGTGAGGATTTTTAAACTGTCTCACAAATTAATTTTAAAATATAGTATAATGTAAATGTATATATTAATTATATTAATTACATTATATTATATTATATATTATATTAATTATATTATATTAATTATATTATATTAATTATATTAAGTATATATTATATTAATTCCTAGAAGCCCAGGGCACAAAATTCATGCACTGAGGGGGGAGGTCCCTCAGCTTGGCCTACTTTCTCTTGCAATCTGGGAGCCCTTGGGATGGCTTAGGCCCACTCTCCACAACCACAGGGAGTGGGCCTAAGCCATCCATTGGGCATCCTTAGCATTCCTGCCACTGCTGCTGGGCTCACCAGCCAGGAGCCAGGCTGTAGGAGTGCACTGACCACCAGGGGGAAACTCCTGCATTGATCATCTGCCCCCTGGTGATCACTATGCATCATAGTGACCAGTTGTTCTACAGTTCGGTCAATTTGCATATTAGCTTTGTATTATATGGGATATTAATAATATTATGTTAGTCATATCATATATCATATATTATATCATATTATATATCTATAATAACAAAATCATAATATGCTAATTAGACTGGACAGAAGAACATCCTTCAGGATGTCCTTCTGGAGGACCTTCTGGAAAAAGCTGGGACTGTAAATTGTGTGCGTTATACCTCTAGTATTATTTTAATGTGATTTATATCATGTGGAGGAGGGTAAGATAGGCCATAGCAAAAGTACTGGGTGGGTTAAATATCCATGTGAGTTATCAATTTTCTGGAAAGGATAGAAATTTATTTAGGTGTAATTACAAATGATTGGGGCTTGTCCATGCAACTAGTTTAATTTTAAGAAAACATTTATCTTGAAGTGTATAAAAAAAGTGACTTACATAAGTTTTCATGTATAAGAACTACTCTAGAGATTTTATTTGCTTTTTGTTTGCATGCATGAATAATATCTGTCAAGAATAAAGCTACTTAGGTAATTGGAGAGGTGGTGCTAGTGGAAGTGGGAATGGGAACTAATGCTTCAGGATGAATAAATATATCAATTGGGAACCTTCTTAGTGGGGATGAGCAAGTTTTCACTGTATATTGTATTTCCTTAATACAAAACACCCTTTGTTACTTCTTCCTTAGACTAATTGCTCTCAAAACTGGATTGATTTTCTGAAGAATACCTCTGATCAAGGAAGTCTTTTCTCAAGAAACTTCAATGTTTTCCATTGTATATTGAACAAAGGTAATGAGTTGGATTAGATTAATTGAACTTCTAGACATTTAACATGTCATTAACCTTCATCAGAACTCTATAAAGTAGATATTTTGTTTGGAGGAGAAAGCAGAGCTTCAATGAAAGCAAAGACTTAGCAGGAAATTCTGTGATGGCAGCCACTTGTGTATCTCTCTCACATTGTTTCTCTACCATCCATCAGATTTCCAGACATATTTGATGTATGAGTGAACTATACAGTACTGCATTTATATTTGTTCCATTGGTCCATACTCTGTTTGATGAATTTCATATCCCTACTTACCAATTATTTTCTTACTACCTAGTTTGTATATATAAAAATTATATAAGCATGATTGGAAAAATATTTGACTATTTTTTCATAAAGGGCTTATGAGATCTGGCCCCACTAATGGTTTACTTAAGTTATACAGATGCAATTTGTTCAACAATATTTTGCTTTAGATCAAGGAGTTTCAAAATACATTACCTAAAATTGATTTCTTATTTTGGTACACTTAATTTATTATGGGGATATATATATATATATATATATATATATATATATATATATATATATATGGCAATTGGAATTCAGAATACTTGCAAATTTTATAGTTTTCTTATTATTTAATAGTTGTTTTGCCTAAAAAATATCCCAATGACAATTACATTAGTAATTCACATTTATTAAATCTTGACAAAATATTTAACTTAGTTCATAAAAACCTTAACCACCTTTCTCTTTGTACTCATTTCATCATTTTGTATTACAAGAACATACAAAATCACAAATTAGTATAAACAGTTGTACATATGGAAAAACCACACAAGTGACATTTGCTAAGTATACAAGCAATCTAGAGTAAGGAAAAATAAGTGAATATATCAAAGCAGCACTTCTCCTATTTCAATATGTTTAGGAGGTGCCCAGGAATATTATTAAAATGAATATTCTTATCCGTAGGTCTGGAGTGATGGTCTGAGATTTTGCATTTTTAACAAGTTTTCTGATGCTGTTGGTCCTTGAACAACAATTTTAATAACCTATTAACTATGACTTTTCACAGTGTCATAAACACTACTAATGTTGTATTAAAGGAACAGAGAGTTAGCTTGTGAAGGTTTAAGGGAATTATCCTATCTAATAAAGAGGGAATGTTAATTGACCATCACTTGGTTACAAAGATGGCTGCACCCACAGCTGAGGCCAAGTTCCCATAAGGAGCCTTAAAGAGCAATCAGCATAGACCTGAGGCTACACCCCCCCTCGTCCCATGGGGCTTGACAGGGAACCTCAGGCCATGCCCTCCACCTCACTGAGTCGGGTCAGGAGACCTGAGACTGCACCCCCCTGCTAGTGGGGCTTGATGGGGAACCTGAGGTTACATCCCCTCCCAGTGCTGGGCTGGGATACCTGAGGCTGTGTCCCCTTACCCCCACCTGGCAGGGCTTGATGAGGGACCTCAGGCCATGCCCTCTGTCCTGGTGCTAGTCCAGAGGACATGAGACTATGCCCTCTACCTGGCAGGACTTGACAAGCATGAGACTGGCTGGGTCTGGATGTAGCCCTGGCGGGGACCAGCCAGGTCTGGGTCTCATTTGATTTTGAGGTGCATGTGGGTGGGCAGAGACTTGATTCTGGGTCCTATGGTGAGTCCCAGATTTTGACAGGAGGAAGGTTTTCATATATATTTTATTAATTTTCTTTCATCTCTGACACTTCTATTATAGAGATAGGGCAAATAGTAATAATAAATTATTTCCTCTAATTAATCCCCTTTTAATGTGCTCAAATTTTGTGTACCAGGTTACTATCTTACCCAATAATAGACAAACATGTAAATTGACCATAGCTCTGCTACACCAATAGCCAATCAGAGTGAGTATGCAAATTAACCCAACAAAGATGGCGGCTACTTTGCATACATAGGCACCCAGGGCCTGGGTCCTGGGAACATCCTGGCAGCTAGGTCACTCTGAGGTATGCCCCACATGGGCTCTGAGCAGCCTGGGGAGGGCCTGAGCCAGGGGGCTCCTGGGCAGGGCCAAGCCTGCAATCAGAGCCTTGGGGGGAAGGGCGGAGCTGGTGATGAGAAAGAGCTGAGGGTCCACTGGCCAGGCCAAAGTGTCAGCCAGAGGCTTTCAGCCTGGGCAGGGTTAGAGCTGGTGAACATAGGGAGCTTGGGGTTTCCTGCCCAGGCCTAAAGCATCAGCCAGAGGCTTTAGGCCTGGGCAGGGGCAGAGCTGGCAATTGGAGGCTAATGGCAATAGGTGTGAACTACAGAGGAAACACCTTTTCTGACCACTCATTGGCTAAGCTTCCTGTATGCCACTGGTAACATTCTTAGTAACTTGGGTAATAAGAATCCAAAAAGATCATATATAGTTTTTCCACCACATTTCTGGAGAAAAAAATGAAGGTTCACTGCTGAAGGGCTAAGAAATGTCATATCCTGCCCTAGCATGTTTGGCTCAGTAGATAATGCCATGGCCTACCGACTGCAGAGTCTGGGTTCAATTCTGATCAAGGGCATGTACCTAGGTTACAGGTTCCTCCCTGGCCGGGGCCCAGGTCAGGGCTTATGCAGGAGGCAACCAATCAAAGTGTTCCTCTCACTTTGATGTTTCTCTCTGTCTTTCCCTTTCTCTTTCACATTCTCTAAAAGTGAATGGAAGCATATCCTCAGGTGAGGATAAAAAGAAAAGAAAGAAAGAAAGAAAGAAAGAAAGAAAGAAAGAAAGAAAGAAAGAAAGAAAGGAAGGAAGGAAGGAAGGAAGGAAGGAAGGAAGGAAGGAAGGAAGGAAGAAAGGTCATATCATATGAAAAATACATCTTGAAAATCCCTAAAGAAAGTTGTCATTTTTTCATGTTGAATGGACTAGAGTACTGTTGATGAAAACACCTTGGTGGCTCTGGTGACTGTCAGTGGCTGCAGCAGCAGGGTGACAGGGCTGGCACCTTCTCCTAATTAACCCTGTTGCCTTCCACAAAGGGGAGTGGCCCTAAGTCATCAATAGGACATCCCCTGAGGGCTCCCAATATGTGAGAGGGGGCAAGTTGGGCTGAGGGACCCCTCACCCCCAGTGCATTGGGCCTCTAGTCCTATCTAATAAAGAGGGAATATGTGAATTGAGCATCACTCCATCACAAAGATGGCTGCACCCACAGCTGAGGCCAAGTTCTTATAAGGAGCCTTAACAAGCAATCAGCAGGGACCTGTGCTACGCCTCCCCCCCTCCCCTGATGGGGCTTGACAGGGGACCTCAGGCCATGTCCCCCCCCAGCGGGCTTGACAGAGGATATCAGGCCTTGTCTCCCGCCCAGCAGGACTTGACACGGGACCTCAGGTCATACCCCCAACCCAACAGGGCTTGACACAGGATCTCAAGGTACACTTCCCATCCTGATGGGACCTCAGGCTGCTCCCCCTGCCCCAGAGCCATGCCAGGGGACCTCAGGCCGCATCCCCACCAGGTGGGGCTTGACAGGGGACATCAAGCCATGATCCCCATCCTGGCACCAGGCTAGGGTGCCTCAGACTGCACCTTTTGACAAGCGGGGCTTGACAGGGGTCCTGAGGCTGTGCTTTTCTGCCTGGCTGGGCTTGAGAGAGTACCTCAGGCAAAGCCCCCAACCTACCGGGGCTTGATGGGGAACCTGAAGTTGCACACCCATCCTGGTGCTGGGCCGAGGGACCTGAGGCTGTGCTTCCCCACCTCCCCGCCTGGCGGGGCTTGAAGGGGAACCTCAGGCCATGCCCCATACCCAGCAGGACTTGACAGGTGATCTCAGGTCATGTCCCAAATTGGCAGGGCTTGATGGAGGACCTCAAAGCATGCCCCCTGCCCTGGTTTGGGCAGGGGAACCTCAGGCCATGCCACGCATCCTAGCACCAGGCCAGGGGACCTGAGACTATGATCCCTGCCCAGGAGGGCTTGACAAGGGTGGACTGGCTGGGTCTGGATCTAGCCCAATGAGGAGGACCAGCCAGGTCTGGGTCTCATTCAATTTTGAGGTTCATGTGTTGGGCAGGGACTTGACTCTGGGTCCTATGGAGAGCCCCAGATTCTGACAGGAAGAAGGTTTTCATATATATTTTACTAATTTTCTTTCATCTCTGCAAATATCAATATTAAATTATTTCCTCTAATTAATCCCCTTTTAATATGCATGAATTTTGTGCACTGGTCACTAGTCCTATATTTGGTAAACAACTAGAGAGAAGAAAATGAGTCTCTGTCATTTATGTTTCTTACATAAGAAAGCCATTATAAAATGTATGGCTAGCCAATCACATATAACAATAAACCTCATCAATGATATCAGTAAACATTTAAATAAATAAATAAATAAATAAATAAATAAATAAAGTTTATTTATTTAAATGAATATATTCAGACTACATAATTATTGAAATGTCCTTTGTAATACTAATCAGGACAAATTTTAGTGTAAATAGTGAATTTAAAAACTGGGTATCTTACCTAATAATAGACAAACATGTAAATTGACCATACCTCCTCTATGCCCATAACCAATCAGAGTGAGTATGCAATTAGTAGGACATTCCCTGAGGGCTCCCAGTATGTGAGAGTGGGCAGGTTAGGCTGAAGCACCTCCCATCTCCAATGCATGAATTTCATGCACTGGGCCCCTAGTGTTTAAAATAAATTGTATAAGAAAATAAATTATTGAAGAAAAATTGAAATTTCTCCACGAAATTTACAACAAATATCTGGTATCTAACTCTACTAAAACCAGTTGTTTTCCTAATGAGTGGGATTTTCTATTAAGCAGATTTGGATTCTGAAGAATGCAATACTGTTCTGGGCCAAGGGATGCATCTTAAACTATCCATTCATTTATGAGTAGAAAAGTAATCACAAGTATTCATAATTTTATTTTTACTAAAATATGAAATAACATCAATATTATATCTTAATTCATTCAGTAGAAGAACCATAAAGTAATACAATGGTCATTTATCTTTATAATTATAATATTAGAATTCATTTAATAATTCACAAATTATTAGAATAAAAATGTTCTGACACTAAAATAGCATTTGCCATACCTTTTGAAGCATATAAATGAATTAATTATATATCCACGTTTTAATACAATGGCTCAAATTTCAAAATACTAATTACAATAGAAGTAAACATTGATGCTCCAGTAAGTATGGTGGTAGGTAATGCATCATAATTTAAGAACATGACCACTTAAAACAGGTACGTCTGACTCGTTTGTATTATATCACATACTAGTCATGTTAACTCAAAGAAGTTACTAAGCTATTTTGAACGTCAAACTCTTTATCTATAAAATGAAGACATACTAGTAATAGAACCTATTTACTAGAATTACTGATCAGATTGATAGGTTAAATAACATACTGAATTCAGCAAAATATTTGGCTTACTACCTGGCAGTGTTACATAGTGTTTATTGTTATTATTTCTTAAATATCTATATATCTATATCTATATCTATATCTATATCTATATCTATATCTATATCTATATCTATATCTATATATAGGTATAGATATATATATGTAAAACCCTAAGCAATTGAACATCCAAACATCCAAATGACCAAATGACCTTTTAAAAGTTCACTATAACATGCACTGAACACTAGGTGGCAGACGTTCAACACAGAAGCTGCCCATTGGTGGTCAGTGTGCTTCCATGATGGGAGCGCCACTCAGCTGACTGGCAGATGTAAGATGTTAGATGTCAGATGTCAGATATCAGATGTCAGATGTCAGGCTCACTGCTGGCCAGCGCAGCTGCGGCAGAGTGAGCCTCTCTTGCCTCCATGGTGCTACCAAGTGGCAGCAGGCACAATGGGGCCAGGAATCAGGCTGAAACTAGCAATCTGACATCCCCTGAGGAGTACCAGATTGCAAGAAAGTACAGGCCAGGCTGAGGAACCCCACTGGTGCACAAATCTGTGCACCAAGCCTCTAGTTTAATATATAATTTACATAAAGGAAAAGACATAAAACAAACAGAAAGCATATACAAAAGTTTAATCCATTATTATAAAGTAAACATCAGTGTAGAGAAAACGAATTCCTAAACCAAAAAAGGAAGCAATGTTTACAATTCAGTACCTTTGTTTGTACCCTCCTGATTACAACTTCTTTTCTCCTCTCTAGCTTTAACAACTACCCTGTTCTGCATGACAATTATTTTCCTGATGTGTTTGAGTTTCTAAATGATGCTTGTTTTTTATCTTTATACTCTGGGCCCAGTTCATGAATATGTGCACCTTGAAAGGAACTGAGGGCAAGAGGTTGCTGAGAGCACAGGAGAAAGTCTCAGTTCATCCTCTGCACCTCTGCCTGGCCCCTTACACCATGCCCCCCAATCCCCTATCCACCAGCAGCACCCCCTGCCACTGACAGTGCTAGCCCCACATGCTGACAGTGCCAGCCCCACTTGCACCCACTGACAGCACAGAGCTATTGGGGCCGGTGCCAACAGTGGGTACAAGTAGGGCCAGTGCCATCAGCAGGTACAAACAGCAGCTGCTGCCCTGATCGTCCCTCAGGAGCAGGGGGAGATGAAAAAGCCCTCAGGGGCAATCCAGGCTGGCAGCTACTGCTTGCACCCACTGACAGTACTGAAAAATCTGGACTAGCGCTGGGTGCAAATGACTGCTCTGGTGCTGGCTGTGGGTGCAAATGGGGCCAGTTCCAGCAGTGGGTGACTGTAGTGGCTCCAGCACTCGCTGACAGCACCAAGCAATCAGGGCCAGAGCCAGGTGCTGGCATCGGGTGTGAGTGGTGGCTCTGGTGCCAACAGCGAGTGTGAGTAGAGCTGGTGCTGGCAGCAGGAACAGGCTCTGGCAGGTGTGAGCACCCAGTGGGACCACCACACATGGGAGCAAAGAATTTTCAGTAACCACCAGAGGCTCATCCTAATGACAACAATTGGTGGTCTGCCTTGGTTTGGTGCCTTTGCTCACCTGCTCCACCATCCTGCCACAGCTGATGCCCACCATGTTCTTCACTCTGCCATCTGCTGCCAATGTCTGCCATGTACTGCACCCATGCCCTGGTGGTCAGTGCTCATCATACAACCAATTGTTTGGTTGTTCTGCCATTTGGTCTATTTGCATATTATGGTTTCATATATATATATATATATATAGATAGTAAATATCAAAAATCCACAATAGAAAAGAAAACAGTTATCTAATTAGAAAATGGACCAAGTACATGAAGAGATATTGCACTGAGGAGGATACAAAGATGGCAAATAAGCACATAACAAGATGTTTACCATCACTAACCACTAGAGAATTAAAAAATTAAGACTATTATGAGATATTATTATACAAATATCACAACTAAAAGTTACAAAAAATAATGACCATCACAATTTCTGGTAGGATATGAAGAAACTGTATCTTTTGTTGTAAATGCAAATATAAAGTTATATATATATATATATATATATATATATATATATATATATATAACTTTATATATATATGGAGAGAAAGAGAGAGAGAGAGAGAGAGAGAGAGAGAGAGAGAGAGAGAGAGAGAAAGAGAGCCATTTTAAATAATTTGGAAATTTCTTTTAAAAAACAACTGAACACACTTTTCATACTGTGGGAACCCCTTTCACGTCCCACATGGTTCAAAGTTCCAGTTCAGGGTTTGGGTTCTGGAGAAGGCCACAACAAATGAAAAGAGACTAGAAAGGTATTTATTTGGGAAATGGGAGCCAGGCGGTAGTCCAACTCTAGTGGGAAGACTACTCCTTGCTCTGGCTTCACCATCCCTATTATTTAGGTTAAAATTATATAATGCACCTGTATCCCTTAGGCAGGAAACTCCAAAAGTCAATCAGTTAATTTAGGACTAACAGGTGGGAACTGCTTCAACTACCAATATCTAATAATTAGCTCTAACTATTATTAAAACAATGATCAGCTTCTGGCACATACCTCTCAGCAATTTCAGTACATTTTTATCCTGGAAAAATGAAAACTCATGTCTACACAAAAATCTGTATATGATTGTTTATAGTAGCTTTATTTATTATAGCCCCAAACTGGAAATTACTTAATGTTCTTCTATGCATGAATGCTTAAACTGTTGACTATCCATACCATAGAATACTACTTTGCCAATCAAAAGGGATACATTTTTAATATATATTTTATTGATTTTTTTTACAAAGATGAAGGAAGAGGGATAGAGAGTTAGAAACATTGATGAGAGACATCCATCAGCTGCCTCCTGCACGCCCACTACTGGGTATGTGCCCGCAACCAGGATACATGCCCTTGATGGGAATCGAACTTGGAAACCTTTCAGCTTGCAGGCCGATGCTCTATCAACCTAGCCAAACCGGTTTCGGCAAAAGGGATAAATTTTTGATACGCTTTAACAACTTGGATGGATCTTAAAAGTATTATGCTGAATGAAATATCCAAGGCCACATACTATTTGCATTACGTTATTAAAATAACAATATAGATAAAAAATGAATTGATAATTGTCAGGGATTAGGAATAATAGGAGAGATTGGAGTGTGTGTGACTTTAAAGTGGTCTTATAGAAGATATTTCTGTAGTGATATAAAAGTTTTATATCTTAATTGGGGTGGTTGTTACAGAACCATGTATGATATAACAATATACACATATATCATCCTGATGTCAAATTCAGAGTTTTGATATTATACTACAATTTTATAAAATGTAACCATGGGAGAATCTGGTAAAAGGTATACATACCTCTCTGTAAATATCTTTGTAATCTCCCTCATATAAATGTAGTCAAGTGGAAACAAAGGAATGAAGAGAAACTAATGGTATAAATTAAATGCCAATGTGTCATTCCAAATACATAAATAGTATTTGTTATTTCATATTAAATGTAAATAAAAACACTATTTCAAAAGCAAAGATTTTGAGAATGGATAAAACATTTAAGATGAAACTATATGTTTATTTTTAAAAAGAGCCATAGTTAAATCTAAAGATATAAATAGGTTGAAAATGAAAGGATTTCCTTCAACATTTTGCTTCAACCTACAGAACTGATTTTAACATTTCCTGTTCTGCAGTGTTGTAGGGATGAACTCATTTTGAATTTATATTTCATCTTGAATTTTGAAGGATATTGTCACTAGTAGAATTCTAAGTACTTTTTAAAAATTTTAAACACATCAAAGATATAATAACATTGAGTTCTTGATATCATTTGTCCTGATGAGTAGTCAGCTGAAATACTTATCAGTGGTTCCAATATAATATCATTTTACCTAGATGTCTTCAGGAATTTCTCTTTATTTTGCTTTTAACATTTCTGTATGATGAACATAGGTTTTTCTTTGTATTTATCCTGTTTGTATTTATCTAAGTTTTATAGCTCTTTGATTTAAATTAAATTAGGAAAATATTGGGTATTATTTCTTCAAATAGTTATTATGTCACATTCTTTATCACATATATTTTTTGAAAGATGAAGTACACATACATTAGACTTATATTTGCAAAAATCTCAGATCCTCTATCCTGTTTTGTTTTTCCATATTTATTTTTGTGAAGTTTGCATTTTATTGACTTATTTTATGTTGATGACATGCTGTCATTTCTTATATATGTGTTTTCATTTCTAGCATTACCATTTGGTTCTTTTTGTTTATTTGCATCTCTCTGATAAAGTTCTCCAACTATTAACACATGCTGTTCATCTTTTCTGCTAAATCTTTTAATATGTGAACCTTAGTATTTAATGAACCCATCTGACCACATCTTGATCCAAATTCTGAATGAGAAATTCTGGTATGATTCTCATTATCTTTTAATTATGGATCAAATTGCTGTTTATTTTGTGTGTCTTCTAATTTTTTATTAAATGATGGACATTTTATATAAAAATAGTAGATTGGAGTCATCTGTCTCTTTTTCTGCCTGACTGTAACTATAAAGGACTGACTCAAAATTTTCTGTATTTGATCTCCATTTGTCTCATTGGTTTAGTTATGTTAAGCACATTACAGCTTCAAATATCTCCAGTGGCCAACTGCTGGTACCTTGTGTTATATGTGAGGTCTAGGATGCTATAGGGTTTCTCAGTGTTCCTATTCCGACTTTAGATTAACATGTCTATGCAATGTTACTATCTGTACCTCCATAATATAGTGTTATTCTTTTACTAGAGGCCTGGTGCACAAAATTCATGAGGGGTGGGGAGGAAGAGGAGGGTCCCTCAGCCTGGACTGCACCCACTCCAATCCGGGACCCTGTGGGACTGGGCTTAAACTGGCAGTAGGACATCCCTCTAACAATCTGGGACTGCTATCTTTTAACCTACCTGCCTGCCTGCCTTATCACCCCTAACCACCTTTGCCTGTCTGCCTGATCACCCCTAACCACCTCTGCCTTGGCCTTGTCACTGTGGCTTTGTTTGAAAGATGTTTGTTCTATCTGGTCTAATTAGCATATTGCCCTTTTATTAGTATAGATACTCAATTAAAATTCCAGATATGTTTCTTGGTTATTTTGCCCTTGCCTTAGTATTAGGTGGGCTATTTGCATGTAAACTGTAGGGATAAGATTTAGATATTTTCAATCTTTCTGCCCTTCCTCAAATGCAAATAATCTCTATCTCTTACTCAGTCTGGAGTTGAGGGAGCAGACAAATTTCCTGCTCTTCCTCAGTATGGTCAATCTATATTTTTGTATCAGTGAAGAATTTGAGTTAGATGGGATTCTTGTTCTCCTGTTTTTTCTCACCCTTTCCCTGATGGCAGAAGAAATCTTCCTTGTATCAGTGCAGGATGATAGAAATAAGTGAGTGCATTTCTTACTTCACCCTTAGCAGTAGATGTCTGTTCAGTACAGGGTATTAGAAAGCAGAATTTCTTTTTCTTCTAATAGCAGTCAACTTGAAATCAGTTATCTTGGATGTGAGGATTCTGTGGCCTTTCCCCTAGTGGCAATAACCTTCGCCTCACATCAGGGGAGCAAACAGGATAATAACATGCTTTTGACTTATTCCTCAGTGGGAGATAACCACTACCTTGTCCTCAGGTGAGGTCCAGAGTACAGATACATTTCTCTAAATTCTGCTGCTACTTGTTATGCATCCTGATGTAAATATCTGCATTTTCGGATGGTCTTAGGCGACCCCTGTGAAAGGGTCCTTTGGCCCCCAAAGGGGTCGCGACCCACAGGTTGAGAACCACTGTCTTAAACCATCAATTCTATATGATTTTGACCCTTTTTGAACTGTGGATCAAAAAAAAAAATTGTCAGAGTGATAACTTCTCATTGGAACAGATTCCCTTCCTTTTAAATAAGTACTTCTAAAGATATTTAACTTTATTTCTGCCTACATATTGTGTTCAACAGAAACTTTACAAGAAACTTCTAGTGGATGTTGATAAGTAAACTAAAAAATGACTTTCACCATTGGAAACTTTCTGGTTCTGAACATGGTACTGAAGTTGAGAGATAGTGGTGAGTATGTAAAACTTACTACAAATGAGATCTTGTTCAAATATCCTTATCATATTCTGCTGCTCAGTTGTTTCTTTGTTTGTTTGTTTGTTTTATATTTTATTGATTTTTTTACTGAGAGGAAGGGAGACAGATAGAAAGTCAGAAACATCAATGAGAGAGAGACATCGATCAGCCGTCTCCTGCACACCTCACAGTGGAGACATGCCCGCAAGCAAGGTACATGCCTCCAACCGGAATCAAACCTGGGACCTTTCAGTCCGCAAGCTGATGCTCCATCCACTGAGCCAAACCAGTCTCCGCTGCTGCTCAGTTTTATTTTGTGTTATAAACGAGTAGGAATAACATTTTCTTATATCACTTTTTTAAAATTTAATAAATCTTTATTGTTCAGAATACTACAATTATTCCTCTTTTTTTCTCCCCATAACTCCCCTCCACCTGGCTCCCACCCCTCCCTCTGTCCTTACCTCCCACCACCATTTCCCTCATCAATAGGTGTAAGATTTATGTCCAGGCTCTCCCTGCACCCCCCTCCTCCCTTTCCCCTTGAGAATTGTCAGTCCACTTCCTTTCTATGCCCCTGATTCTATTATATTCACCAGTTTATTCTGTTAATCAGATTTTGAATTCACTTGATTTTTAGATTCACTTATTTATAGATATGTATTTGTTGTTCATAATTTTTTATCTTTACCTCTTTCTTCTTCTTCCTCTTCTTAAAGAGTTCCTTTCAGAATTTCATATAATACTGGTTTGGTGTTGATGAGCTTCTTTATCTTTTTTTTTTTTTATCTGTGAAGCTCTTTATCTGCCCTTCAATTCTGAATGATGACTTTGCTAGAAGAGTATTCTTGGTTGTAGATTCTTGCTATTTATCACGTTGAATATTTCTTGCCACTTCCATTTGGCCTGCATAGTTTTTGTTGAGAAATCACCTGATAATTCTATGGGTGCTCCCTTGTAGGTAATTAATGGTTTTTCTCTTGATGCTTTTAATATTCTCTCTTTGTCTTTTGCTCTTGGTATTTTAATTATGATGTGTCTTGTTGTGGTCCTCTTTGGATTCCTTTTGTTTGGGGTTCTGTGCACCTCCTGAACTTGTAAGTATATTTCTTTCACCAGGTGGGGGGAGTTTTCAGTCATTTTTTCTTCAAATAGGTTTTCAGTATCTTTTTCTCTCTCTTCTTCTGACACCCTCATAATTCTGATGTTGGTATGCTTGAAGTTATCTCAGAGACTCCTTACACTATCTTCAAATTTTTGTATTCTTTTTTCTTTTCTAGTTGAGTGTTTTCTGCTTCTTTGTATTTTAAATCTTTGACTTGATTTTGGCATTTCTCTAGTCTGTTATTAGGTCTCTGAATGTTTAATTTCTAGTTGGTCCTTTTTCATTTCCTCTTGGGTCTTGCTAAATTTATCCATTTTTTCTAGGAAATTCTTTTTTTTAATATATTTTGTTGATTTTTTACAGAGAGGTAGGGAGAGAGATAGTCAGAAACATTGATGAGAGAGAGACATCACCAGTTGCCTCATGCATACCCCCTACTGGGGATGTGCCCACAACCAAGATACATGCCCTTGGCCAGAATCAAACCTGGGACCTTTTAGTCCAAAGGCTGATGCTATCCACTGAGCCAAACTGGTTTTGGCTCTAGGAAATACTTGAAAAACCTTATAACCATGGTTTTGAACTCTATTTCCAGTCATTTGTTTTCCTCCATTTCTTTCATTTGTTATCTGTTCCTTTGTCTCCACATTTTCATTGCTTCCCTGAGTTGGTAGAGTAGCTTTGTGTGCTAGGCGTTCTATATGGCCCAGTAGCTCCACCTTCCCAGATACCTGAGGTGGACTCTCTTGGTCCATCTCTTTGTGGACTGTGTACATAGCCTTGTTGTAGTTAAGTCTTGATTTTTGTTGGTATCAATGAGGGGGATTGATCTCCAAGCCAATTGGTTGTGAGGATCAGCAGCGTCTACACAAAGAGAACTTCTGTGCTGAAGTCTGCCTTATGATACAAGACTTTCAAAATTGCAAAAGCCTATGTGTTCAGCTTGGATGGGGCGGAGTCTCAGGACTAAGCAGACAGTCTTGGCTTCCCATCAGCCCTGTCTTGCATGGCCCCTGGGTCTCAGTGTCCCTCGGCAATTGCTGCAGCCCACTCTATGCACACAGGTGCTCACGCACCTCCAGATCTCTGCCTTTCCTGCTCCCCTGAGTTTCTGTGCAATTTGGGGATCCATATGAGTCTGGGTTCCCAGGGTCTCACCTGAAACTGGGATTCAGTGCAGTTGGAACTGGATTTCAGTGCAGTTGGGAGGTTCTATCCTCCTCCCATTAGAAAAAGCCAGCAGCACAATCAGCAGTCAGTCCTCTCTTCTCACACTTGCTCATGCCTCCAGAATTCTGTCTTTTGTGGCTTACCAAAGTTTCCATGCACTCCTCGCTTTTCATGACAATCCAGGCTCCCACCATCACCCTCACAGGAGTTTGCCTGGAACGGGGGTTCAATGCAGTCAGAAATTCTTGAAAAACCCTATAATTGTGGTTTTGAACCCTTTGCAGTTGGGAGTTTTCATCTCCCTCTCACTAGAGGAAGCCAGCCAGGCCCTCTGCCGCCTTTCTTCTCCACATGTGTGTCTCTGTACCTCAGCTTTATGCAGCTTCTCTGAGTCTCTGTGAGCCCCTCTCTTTCCTTCTTGTTGTAGAATTTCCATGCAGCCAGCTTTCCTGTGGTTCTGGATGTTTATTCTGTTTTTTAGGTGTAGTTTTGAAATAGTTGTGTGAGGCAGCAGTTTAGGTATTCACCTATGCTGCCATCTTGGTTTCTTCTCTATATAACTTTTGCTCAATGAGTATTTATTAAGCAAATAAGTGCAAAAAACAAAAAAGTGCTTAGAATTCTCTAAGTCGTCAGCACACTTTGAAAGGCATTATTAATTCCCTGCTATCCTATTAAATGCAGCTTCAATCAGTTGGGGAATCTCACTATTTCTAAACTACAACATGTTTTTTTTTCTGCTTCCTGTAATTTTTTAAAAAATGTTTTTAAATTAAGTTTTGGAAAGAGAGGAAGAAAGAGGGGAAAAGATAGAAGCACTGATCTGCTTCCTCCTACACACCTCTTCCTGGGAATTGAGCTCACACAGCAACCTTTTAGTGCACAGGACAATGCCAAACCAAGTGAACCATACTGTTCAGGGTCCTGTGACTCCCCCCCCTCCTTACCCTTTATGAAATCTTTATTATCTGGTATGCCCACCTTATTCTACCTGAATATTTAAATCCCATTTGTAAATCAGGGATACAGTTCAAATCTCACCTATTCCAAATATCTCTCCCATTTTCGACTAGCCCAATCCATAAAGGTTGAATTTACCCTACTATTTAGTTCATCTGTAATTGTTAAAGGTGTGTTAGTTTTGTTTCTCTGATGAAATTGTAAACACTTGTAGGTCGAATATATGTAATATACAGAGAGAATTCAAGATGCCGGCATAGGTGAGCACCTAAACTGCTGCCTCGCACAACAATTTCAAAACTACAACTAAGACAGAACGGACATCATCTGAAAGCACAGGAAAGCTGGCTGAATGGAAATTCTACAACTAGGAGGAAAGAGAGGTGTTGCAAAAAGCTGTGGTACAGAGACACGTGCATGGAGAGAGTGGGTGTCGGATTGCCTGGCTGGCTTCCTCTGGTAAGAGGGAGATGGGAGACTTCCAACTGCACTGAAACCCTTATTCTATGGCACTGAACCCCAGGTATGGCTGAAACTCATATGGTGGGAGTTTAGACTGTGAAAAGGGGAAAGTGCACGAAAATTTAGGGGAGCCGCAAAAGGGCAGAAGTCTGCAGGCACACACTCTGCTATGCGCAGAGGATGGACTGCTGATTGTGCCACTGGCTTGTGGGAGAGAGAGAGAGAGCCTACAGAATGAGCCACTTCTAACTCCACTAAGCCCCAGTTATGGGTGAGACCCTGGGGACCCAGACTCATACAGTCCCAGAGCACAGGGGAGCCATAAAGGAAGCAGTCTAGAGGCACTGCATGTGTGCACAGGAACCACTCCAGCAATTACCCAGAGTCACGTAAGACCCAAGAGCTGCATAGGGTGGGGTCAACTGGAAGACAAGGTGGTCCGTTAAACCCTGAGACTCCACCCCTCCCAAGCTCAACAGAGAGGCTTTTGCAGTTTTGCAAGTCTTGTATCATAAGGCTGAGTCTAACACAGAAGTTTTCCAGGCATAGTGAAAGGAAGAGATCACAAACAAAAGAAATAGAGGAAAACAAATGACCTGATATAGAGTTCAAAACCACGCTTATAAGTTTTTTCAAGAATTTCCTAGATAATATGGATAAATTTAGTGAGACCCAAGAGGAGATGCAAAAGGACCAACTAGAGATGAAAAAAGACCAACTAGAGGTGAAAAAGGACCTACAGTGGTACCTTGAAATACGAGTGCCCTAACATATGAGATTTTTGAGATATGAGCCGATGAGCGAGCGATTTTTGCTTTGAAGTATGAGCAACAGTTGAGATATGAGCAATCGTGCGGATCAGCCGGCTGCACATGTCCCACCAGTTTACCACGACTCGAGGATCTCATAGTTTCCCACACCTCAAGGTTACGGAACAAATTAAACTCGTATCTCGAGGTACCACTGTACTAGAAATTAAATATACACTGTCTGAAATAATAAAAAAAATATTATACAGAGACCTAACATCAGACTAGAGGAAGGCAAGAATCAAGTCAAAAATTTGAGAAAACACTCAACTAGAAAAGCAAGAAGAAAAAAAAAATCCAAAAATGTGAAGATAATGTAAGGAGCCTCTGGGACAACTTCAAGCATATCAACATCAGAATTATGGGGGTGCCAGAAGAAGAGAGAGAAAAAGATACTGAAAACCTATTTGAAGAAATAATGACTGAAAACGTCCCACATCTGGTGAAAGAAATAGACTTACAAGTCCAGGAAGTGAACAGAACCCCAAATAAAAGGAATCCAAAGAAGACCACACTAAGACACACCATAACTAAATTGCCAAGAGCAAAAGACAAAGAGAAAATATTGAAAGCAGCAAGAGAAATATAGTTAATTACCTACAGGGAGCACCTATACGATTGTCAGCTGATTTCTCTACAGAAACTATGCAGGCCAGATGGAAGTGGCAAGAAATATTCAATGTGATAAATAGCAAGAACCTACAACCAAGAATACTCTATCCAGCAAAGCTATCATTCAGATTTGAAGGGCAGATAAAGAACTTCACAGAAAAGAAAAAGCTAAAGGAGTTCATCAACACCAAACCAGTATTATATGAAATGCTGAAAGGTACTCTTTAAGAAGAAGAAGAAGAAAAAAGGTAAAGATAAAAAATGATGAATAACAAATTCATATCTATCAATAAGGGAATCTAAAAATTAAGTGAATTAAAAATTTGATGAACAGAATAAACTGGTGACTATAATAGAATCAGGAGCACCGAAAGGGAGTAGACTGACAATTCTCAGGGGGGAAGGGGTTAGGAGGGTGCAGGGAGAAACTGGACAAAAATCATACACCTATGAATGAGATTAATGTGGTAGGAGGTAAGGGTAGAGAGAGGGTTGGGAGCTGGGTGGAGGGGCGCTATGGAGGGTAAAAAAGAAAAAACAAATGTAATAATTTGAACAGTAAAGATTTAATTTAAAAAATAAAAAAAAAAACACTTGTAGGTCATAATTATATCCTATATATCTTTTTCAAATCTACAGAGTTTACCAAAGAGTTAGCTACACAACAGATATCTAATAAATACTAACTATAAATGCTTAGTTAATTCTATTTTAGCACTGCAAAATGTACATCAGACAAATCGTGTATTTGTTTCCCAAAATTGATGAACTTTTGTTATTTTACCCTGAAATAGAGCAAGTATATTTTTTTCCTTTCTAAAATTTAAAAGCAACATTTACAATATTCTCCTTATACTGCTACATAAAGAAATTAATTGGATGAAACTGCAGAGCGTTATGCTAAGTGAAATAAGCCAGTCAGAGAAAGATAAATATCACATGGTCTCACTAACTTGTGAAATATAACGAACAGCATAAATTGATGAACAAAAATAGAACCAAAGACATAGAAGCACCAAACAGACTGTCCAACATATGAAGGAAGGTCTGGTGTGGGGGGAGGCAGTAAGAGATCAAACAAAGGATTTGTATGCATGTATATGACCATAACCAATGGGCACAAACAGTAGTGAGGTTAGGGCCTCTGCTGGGGGATGAGGGTGTGGGAGAAGCCAGGGTGAGGTAAATGGGGTGGGGTGGGGGGGAGGAGGCTCATGTAATACTTTGAAAAATAAATAATTTAAATAGAAATCATTTTAAACTTAAAAAAAGAAATTAATTAATTAACCAGACAGTCTCATTTATATGTTGCAACCAACTAAAAGTTGAAAGGTTTATTTCTAAAAAGACCATGACATAATATTTCTGCCCAATACGTATTTGTTTGCATATATATATGATCTCCCTACACCGACTCATTTCCAAATAACCCATTGAAAATATCAAAAATTCATTTAAAATATAAAATTTAAAAACTGGTACAAATCTTGACTATTCGAATATTAAGGGTTCTATAGTAGGAAGACAATCCTAAAAAAATGAACACAGAGTTCTATGGGACAACAGAAGAACTTGGTCTGGATGTCCTTCAAATTAAAGACCTTCCATGTTGCCTACCACCTTAGATGAGTTATGGGGACATATTTCTATCTGGAAGAACTCATCTGTTAATCCTCTCATATCCAAAGTGAACAAATTCAGCTCACTGTTGTACTCAGATAATGTCATTTTAATAAATTTCATTGAATAAGCAGTATTTTCATTGTATAGCCTTTTCTCGGTCGTAAATTAATTTATTATCTTATTAATTGATTTTGCTTTATTTAAAAATTAATTTGTAGATGTAAAATTAAAAAATAATAGTTAATTTTGGTTCTGCTGCAAACAAATAATGCCTTTGGGGAAATCAGTCAATTTTTTTTGGACTGTTTCACATATTAACATAATGGAATGAAGTGAAATACTCATGAAATCTCTTCTTGCATTTCTTTATGAAATGTTCTGATTTCTTTAATATGCTTAGGAAGAATCATGAGAAAACTACTGCTGTGAATAAAGTATCAGGTAAAGAAGGAGGCTATATAAATGTAAAGTAAAAATAATATAAATACAAAACAATAATTATCCCTGAATCTCTGTATTTTATAACCAATAGTGGCATTGGTAAGATGGTGATTCACAGAAGCAAAACCAAGGCAATGAGAGTTACTTAGAAGAAGCAGAGAGGACTAAAAATGGCAGTGGAGCTACTAGTAACTGGAAGCTCAGAGACATCTCCCATGACCAAACTGGAATTACAACTAAAATACAAAAGAACCACTGTGAAAATTTAACTGAGGACTAGCTGAAGAGAACCCTGATAACCAAGGACAGAAAGTGTAGACCACATAGAGACTGGCAGGAAGAGCAGAAATGTGAAAGAGCTGGCCAGGCTTCTATAGATAGCAGCTGAAGTTCTGGAGAGAGAACTCAGCTGTGGAGGGTTTCCACTGAGAACTCTGGTATCTAATCCCCAAGCTGGGACCCCACCGGAGAGCACCAGAACTGAGAAAGGTGCCCAATAACATCTGGCTTCGAAAAAGAGTTGGGTTGCTTTCTGGCAGAGAGAGAGGAATGGAAATGCAGGCACTCTCTTAAAGGGCCAATGCACAAAATTCCATAGACACTCATTCACTTTTTGCTCCAGAAAATGGAGGGTAGAGTGGGTAATTATAAGTCAGGATTGGGAGATCTGGAGATAGAGCTCAGAAGGCAGACACCCAGGAATCCTGTCTTGAGTTATTCCCTCACACTATGGAGGTAATCTTTCCATGCTAAATTTGTGCTATCCTGCCATTTTTGCCTGGGATGGGGGGGAGATAGATGACTTATTCTGTTGGAAAATCCCCTGCTCCACCCTGTGGAGTTTGTGAAGCCCATTAAGAGACTCAGAATAACAACTAGCCTCCAAGCATAAGCTATTGTCTCACCCTGTTGGAAAACCTGTCACCCTACCTCTGATTATTGATTGAGAACATTCCAGACTGAATCCAATCAGTTTTCAGGCAGAGGTGGTTCTCTGGAGAATTTGAGTCTTTCCTTGACCTAATTAGTCAAAATCAGTAGTTTGGGTCCCTGCCCAAACTATATATCATATATCATCTCAGATTGCTCCATGAGGAAAAAGCCAACAAGACCCCAAGTGCCTGCAGCTCACACCTGCAAGACAAATTCTTTGGAGGAAAGAAGTATAGCCCAGGAACAGAATCAATCAAGGTGTGAGACTCAAAGCAGACCAGCTTCTGGGCTAAGGAGTCCCCAACCACTGGATAGATGGCATGACAACACTGGGGCTAAACCTCCCTGGCAGCAAGTCAGAGGGGAGTTCCCTCACACACATGAGACATCAACTATCAAGTCCCAATTACAACAGGAGAGCTCAACCAATGCACACAAGAGAAATTCCTAGAGCATCCAGCTCAAGTGAACAAAGAGACAACACACTGGACCCCTCAAACCCCTCTCTACATAAGGCCATCCCACAGACTGGGAGGCATAGAAGTTCTATCTAATACATAGAAACACATATAATGGGGTGACAAATAAACCACCCCTAAATGAGAGAAAAGAATGAATCTCCAGAAAAAGAATTAATGGAATGGAAACAAGTAACTTATCAGAAATAGAGTTCAAAGGAATGGTTATAAAAATGCTTAAGGAATTTAGTACAAATTACAACAGCATTATAAGAAAAACAGAGGCCATTAACAAGAACCAGGCAAAAATGAGGAATGTTATATCTGACATGAAAAACATACTGGAAGAGATTAAAAGTAGATTGGATGAAGCAGATGATCAAATCAGTGATTTGGAAGAAAATGTATAAATAAATAACCAATTAGAGCATCAAGTAGAAAAAAAAATCAGCATGAGCCCTAGATGGTTTGATTTGGTAGATAGAGAATGGCCTGCAGACTGAAGGGTCCCAGGTTCGATTCCAGCCAAGGGCACATACCTAGGTTGTGGGCTCGATCCCCAGTAGAGGGTGTAGAGAAAGCAGCCAATCAGTGATTCTCTCTCATCATTGATGTTTCTATCTATCTCCCTCTCCCTTCCTCTCTGAAATTAATAAACATATAAAAATAATAAAAATATTTAAAAAAACAGCAAGATAACTTAAGAAAGCTTTGGGACAACGTGAAACATAACAACATTTATATTTCAGGAATACCAGAAGAACAGAAGATGAGCAAGGAAAATAGAATCTATTTTAAGAGAAAATGACAGAAAACTTCCCCAACCTGGTGAAGGAAAATGTCATACAAGATCAGGAGGCACAGAGAGTCCCAAACAAGATGAGCCCAAAGAGACCCATGCCTAGACACATCATAATTAAAATGACCAAGAAAGAATCTTAAAGGCAGCAAGAGAGAGAGAAAAAAATCACACCCAAAGGAGTATCCATTAGAATGTCAACTTACTTCTCAAGAGAAACATTTCAGGCCAGATGGAAGTGGCAATAAGTACTCAGAATAATGAAAAGTAAGGGCCTAAATCCAAGACTGTTGTATCCAACAAGGCTATCATTTAAAATTGAAGTTGAAATAAAAAAAATTCCAGAAAAAAAGAGGTTAAAGGAGTACATTACCACCAAACCAGCAATGCAAGAAATGTTAAAGGGACTGTTTCAAGAAGAAGAAAAGGAGAAAGAATCATAGGCACAAAGAAAATAAAAATGGCAATAAATAAATACCTATCAATAATAACCTTAAATATAAATGGACTAAATGCTCCAGTCAAAAGACAGATGATTGAATGGATAATAAAACATGGCCTATGTATTGGTAGATGCTGTCTATAGGAGACCCACCTTATAACAAAAGATACACATAGATTGAGAGAGAAGGGATGGAAAAATATATTCCATGCAAATGGAAAGGAAAAATAAGCTGAAGTAGCAGTACTCATAATCAGACAAAATAGACTTCAAAACAAAGGCCTTAACAAGAGATAAAGCTACTTCATTGTGGGAACCTCTTTCCACACCCCATGTGGGCGCCAGATATGGGAGCCCCTTTCCGAAGTCCCTGTTCGGGCCCCAGATGTAGGAACTTCTTTCCACGTCCCTTGTGGTTCAAGGTTCCCGGGTCAGGGTTCAGGTTCTGAAGGAGGCCACACGCAAACGAAATGAGAGTCTAGAAAACATTAATTTGGCAATATTGGGGGTCCAGGCAGGAGCTTTCCTCTAGTGGAAAGGACTGCCACTTGCTCTGGCCTTTTTCTCCCTTTTATTAAGGCTTTGGGACAAAAACAGAAATTAACATAAAACAAACAGAGGTTGCTTCAACCAATAATGTTTCAACTAAACAGTGAGTAATTAGCTCTGACCTTTCAGAGCAGTTAAGGTTGGCCAGCCTTCTGGCTTCTGTTTACATCCATTTAGTGAGAACAATATTTGGTTTCTGACACTAAATAAAATGTAACCCTTGTAAACATATATTCCCCCAATATAGAAACTGCACTGACATCACTGGATAGATCTTCCAGACATAAAATTATCAAGGAAAAATGACACACTAGATAAGATTAATCTAACTGATATTTATAGGACATTTCACCCCAAAGCAACATAATAGACATTCTTTTCAAGTGTACATAGAACATTCTTAAAGATAGACCATATGTTAGTGCACAAAACAACACCTGTCCTTAGAAAACTATAGAACATTGAAAAAAGAAATAGAGAAAGATGTAAGGAAATGGAAGCCTATATCATGTTTATGGATTGGAAGAATTAACATCATTAAACTGTCTACACTATCTAAAGAAACCTACAGATGTATGGAAATACCAATGGCATACTTCACAGAGTTAGAACAAATACACCAAAGATTTATATGGACCCATAAAAGAGCCCAAATATCTGCAACAATCTTGAAGCAAGAGGGATCACAATATTGGGTTTGAAACTATACTACAAAGTTATTATAAGAAAAACAGTTTAATACTGGCATAGAATAGGCATAGAGATTAATGGATAATAATAAAGCTTCCAGAAATTGACCCATGACATTATAGTCAATTCATATTTGACAAAGGAAGCAAGAACCTACAAAGGATTAATGGCAGTCTCTTCAACAAATGGTGCTAGGAAATCTGAACAGACACACACAAAAATATAAAACTAGACCACCAACTTATACCATACACAAGAATAAACTCAAGATGGATAAAAGACTTAATGTAAGGCATGACATTATAAAATCTTAGAAGAAAACATAGGCAGTAAAATCTCAGACATCTCACACAGAAATGTTTATGGATACAACTCCCAGGGCAAAGAAAACTAAGGAGAAAATGAACAAATGGGACTACATCAAAATACAAAGCTTCTGCACAGCAAAAGAAACCACCATCAAATTGAAAAGGGAACCCACTGAATGGGAGAACATATTTGCCAATGATACATCTGATAAACGCTTAATAACCAAAAATATATGTAAGTACTCATACAACTAAACAAAAGGAAGAAAATCAATCCAATTAAAAATGGGCAGAAGACCTGTATAGACATTTCTCCAAAGAGAGCATACAAATGGCCAAGAGACATATTAAAAAAATGCTCAAAGTCATTAATCATCAAAGAAATGCAAATTAAACCTCACACCTGTCAGAGTAGCCATCATCAAAATATCAACAAACAATCAGTGCTGCCAAGAATGTGGAAAAAAGGGAACACTAGTTTTCTGCTGGTGGGAATGCAGATTGGGACAGGCACTATAGAAAACAGTATGGAGTTTCTTAAACACAATAAAAAATGGAACTTCTGTTTGACCTTTCCACTTCTGGAAAAAAAATCCTAAAAACCCCAAAACACTAATCATAATGAATATGTGCATCCCTATGTTCATATCAGCATTATTTACAATAGCTAAGATTTGGAAATAGTCCAAAGCACCCATCAGTAGATGAGTGGATAAAAAAGATGTGGAGTATTTACACTATGGAATATTATACATCTGTAAAAGGATGGATCTCTTTCCCTTTAGGACAACATTGATGGACCTGGAAAATATGAAACTAAGTGAAATAAGCCAAACTGAGAAAGATAAATGTCACATGATCTCACTTATTTGTGGAATCTAATAAACAAAATGAATTGACAAACAAAATAAGACACTAAGCAGGAAGGCATGGAACAGACTGACATCTTAATGTGGGCGGCCAAGAAGAGAGAAACCAAAGAACGTGTATACTTATATGCATAGGCCATGGGCATGGGCAGTTGGGTAGTGAAGACCTGTGTGGTGGGTATGGGCAGGGAGAGGGAGGAAGTGAGGGAAATGGGAGATAACTGTAATACTATCATTAATTTTAAAATGTATTTTAAAAAAGAAGGAGAGCTGTGTAAACACAGCATGAATAAGCAATTAACTCTTGGTCAAGAACATGTTTATATACTCTCAGAAAACAACTCCAAGACCAAATGGACTCCTGCAACAGAGAGGAACTGACAGGTCTGCACCAACCACGAAGGCAAGAGAAGAAACAGTCCAGAGATGGAAGACGCTGACGATGCCTTGCCCTAACAGCAGTTAGCAGCTGTGCATCGCTACAGGATGCCTAAGACCAAACCAGATATAGTCAGACCGGCATCGCCACCATTTGTCCACTATCCAGATACCATTGATGACATGTATACATAAGGAAATGTTTGACATTGAAATTGGGACTTAATCATTTTTCTTTTGCTCTTGTGGATTTATTTCTAGCCTATAGGGGCAAGATGTTTTTAAAGACTTGAATCAGGAGGTCGGGGGAAGCAGATGCAGAGGCAAAGAAGCAATGAACAGACTGTTGTGTTACAGTGGGAAGGCAGGGGAGGTTGGGTGGGAGGGGCCTGTAGGAGATCAACCGAAGGACTTGTATGCCTGTGTGTGTAGGCATAGCCAGTGGATACAGGGCAATAGGGAGGGTGAGGGGGGGAGACGGATGAGGGCATGTACTGGGGGGTGGGGAGGGCAATAGGGAAAATAAATAAATAAATAAATAAATAAATAAATAAATAAATAAATAAATAAATAAAATACATTTTAAACAACAACAACAATTAAAAAAAAAACACAAAAAGTAGTGGCAAGTTATTTAAAAGTCAAAGCTATAAGGAAAGAATGAGCTTATGGTATCCAAGAGTGGGGATTATAGAAAGATATGATGAATAAAAATTTAGAAGAGAAATATAGACTAAATATGATTAAATCTCCAAACTCCTAAATTCTGAAGAGCTCAGAATTATATAGGTTGCCTCAGAGTTTTACAGGAGAGATCACTGGAGAACATGTAAGTTTCCACAAATTAATTTGTCCTCAAGTAGGGCTCTCTTTGCTAATATGTTTCTATACCTCCATCAGGTATGGAACCACTAGTGCAGATCCAATATCCAAGGGTAAATAAAAATATACACTTAAAGGACACATTGATCAACCAAAGCTGTCAACCTGGGGTTGTAGTCAAGTTCTATCTGAAAGATGTCTTTCCTCTCCTGTGCTCTCACATAGAACTGGCTACTCTGATTATTTAATTTGATTGATGCCTTACCACTATTCTTTCCAAAATCCTACCCACAAAACACAACTTTAGATTTCAACTTCTATTGGGACCAAGTAACATTGGGACCATTTCAGATGGCAGTGGCAATGGAACAGTGGGGAGGCCGAAAGGAAAGGAAACACATTCATTCTCCTTTGACTAGGCACATAATGTCAGTTAATAAATCCCAGTTAATAAATCAGCATGCAAATAGAAATATCTTCCTTAGACTTCAGGGATGACAGCCATTTCAGCATGTCTATTCTCTAGCTTGGATAAACCTGGTTGAAGAACTACAGACTAAAACATTTATTGGATGGCTTTATGAAAAGAACTCTTCTGATAGTAGGGGCTTTTTACATGCTATCAAATTTTACATGTAATATCATGTTATTTGCTATCCTATCTCTGTGTTATTCATTTCAAAGAACCAGAGTGTGTACAATATTATGAAAGGCAATTTACTTAAGTCCTTGAGTTTGGCAAATATGCCCAAAATATTTAATTCAGGCAATTCAGCAACAAATTCAATTAATGAAATTTGGTTAGATTAATATTTAGAAAGATTGGATTAAATAGGACATCCTTGGTGAAAGTTTTTCCACTTTAGTTAATTGTTTTGGCATGCTTTAAGATTCATTTAGATAATTTAATTCAAATTATTTAATTTCATATTTAAAGCAAATAACTGAACAAATATTAGTTGCTAATTCGATATTCATATTTCCTCATATTCTTGTACAGACCTTTTGGGATATTAGTCATATACATGAAGGATCGGCTCCTTTTAAAAACCACTTGTAAGATAAAAGAAAAATACAGAAATCAAATGTGTACTGAAACCAACCAGTTAGGAAATATAACTCTGCCAATCACATTAGAAGCTCCTTTTCTGTTCATTCCAGTTTTCACCTTCCTTCTTCCCACACATAACTAGTATCCTGATTTCTACAATAATCAGTGTGTGTGTGTGTGTGTGTGTGTGTGTGTGTGTGTGTGTGTGTGTGTTTTAACTCAGGCATGCATTCCTATTCCTAATCAGTATACTTTAACTTTGGCATTTTAAAATTTCATTTTTAAAGTCTCTATCTTTTTATTTACCCTTGGATGTTACATCTGTACAAGTTTCCAAAGCCTCTGCAATTTTGCAGTTTACATATTCACAGTACAGTCCTTACAAGAAGTTATAATAGATCTCTCTCTCTCTCTTGTTTTTTCTCTCACACACTAAGAATTGAGGAAAGATAATGAAAGAACACAAGGAGAAGGTGACTATTGGTAACTCAAGGAAGACACCAGCCCTACTGGCACCTTGATCTTGGAGTTTGAGTGTTCAGAACTGTGAGAAAACAAATTTATTTTGGTTAAGCCACCCAATCTATGGCACTTTTAGCCTGGGGAGGCTAAAACACCTTTCTAAAAACAAATAAAACAAAAATTATTTGTAACATTTGCCAATCTCCTTGCCATAAATGGCCAATTTCAAGCTACCAAGATAAAATCATTGAAAATAGAATTGCAAAGATATGAGCAAATGTGGCTCTCATGAGCTACATTTTTCTGTGCACATCATTAGTACATGCAGCCTCTTTCTCTTTGACCCTGCATTTTTCTTCATCTACAAGTAACTACATGTTTATTTTATTTTATTTAAAAATACGTTTTTATTGATTTTTAGAGAGAGGAAGGGAGAGGGAGATCAATTGTCTCCCCTATTGGAGATTGAGCCCACAATCTAGACATTTGTCCTGACCAGGAACTGAACCAGTGACCTTTTGAGGTTTGGGAAGATGCTCAACCCACTGACCTACACCAGCCAAAGCAACACATAACTATATGTTCAACATTTACTACGACACTTGGTATCACTCACTCTATAGTTGTTTGTTTGTATTGAGTTCATCCACTGATAGATTTCTCAGGGAGAGCATTTAGCAAAAAAAAATGGTTTCTGAATTTTGGCGAGTTAATAACATTATTCTGTACTCTTAATATTACAGAGTTTTCTGGATATAATGTCCTGGGGTCATATATTTTTGTCTGCCCTCATTATCCATGCAACTTCCATTTCTTCTGGCATAGAAGAGGTGCTAATGGAAAGTCTGATGATGATTAACTCATTTTCTTTAGAAACACATACCCTCACACCCAGATATTTTTTATCTTTAAATTCAAAATAACTTACTAGAATATATTTCAGTTTTGTTTTTATTTTCTGATCAAATATTTTCAGATATTTGGTGTAATCTTTCAACATACAGTTTTAAATCTTTCTTTGTGTATTTAAATGATTTTTATTTAATTATAGTGTTTAGTACTTTTTTATTTTCTTTATCTTTCTTCTTCAGAAAATTCTGTTTTCTGTATGTTAAATCCTTTTTGTCTTCCATCAATATTTGTACCTTTTTTCAAATGCTTATCATTTCATTTTTTTAATTTTATTTTATTTCTTCATTTATTTTCTTAAAGAATTATCTGATGTGTTAATTCTTGTTTTCCTTTTATGTTACTATTTATTTCCACCTAAATTGTTTTTTTTCTTCTTTTCTATTCTTTTCTTGTCTTCTACCATTTCCTGTATGAATTTATAAATTGTAATTTACTTTATTTGGAAATAATAGTTACACTTTGGGTCTGATTTTTTAGCTTTTTAGGGGACTAGGTGTACTTACTGAGAAGAGTTCTTTGTTGTCTTATGTCATTTATTTTTATGGTAATATGTAGGAGATTTAACCTTAATACATTTCTGTTGTTCATTTTGATGTGATATTACTTTTGCTGAACTTCAGAAAGGGGTGTGGCTCAGGGAAGCTTTCTTAACTTCACAGAACTTCTGTTGTTCTGTATAATGTTCAGAAATATGCAGAATTCTGAACTTTGTCTCACTTTCTACCCCTGTCGCCTTTATCCTGGACATTTTCTTTTTTCCATCTCAATTATCCTGATTTCCAGTATGTTTTCCTTAGCGTTAGGTCCTGACCTGGAAAGAAGGCAAAAAAAAAGAATCAGTTTTGAAGTTTCATAAAGACCTGTAGACTCCTCTTTTCCCATGTTACCGAGGCCCCTTCCACTCACTTGCCATTGGAACAGGAAAGGTTCCCCCCATTTCAGTTGCCTCTCTCCAACTGGCGTGGTGTGCTTTCCAGGGAATACATGTAGTTTATTTGGGATTCTCCTGCTTTAGGTTCCTCATTCTCCTTGGTTGATTTCCTGCTTTCTTTCATACACATGCTAATAATATGCAGGTATTATAGCTGAGAACATGCTTAAATTTTGAGACTTTTCCCTCAAGTTTTATGGGGTTTTCTCTTTATGGAGTTTTTATTTGACCAACTAACTTCTCTGTTTTATTTTGTGCAGATGTGAAGAAATTAATAAGTTAGGCTGCCATCACTATCACCTTCCCACAACCCATCAGTATTGATTCTTTAACTTTAATAGTCTTTCAATTCTTCTGGTGCTTATTTTTTAGTGGCCATAAACAGCTGGTTGTGAATCATGGGTTCACCTCTTTTTCCATAGCTACAGAGAATATTGCCAACTTTGATAAGAACTCCCAATATCAACTACTAATAAATGGACACTGCAGTGCATAGGACAGTAGATAGAGCAAGGCTTGGAATTGGGGAAGACATTTCTCAACTTCAGATTCATAAGTATTTAAATTTAACTTGTATTTCTAGGAAACTATTGCTAAAATATCAGACATATAACAAAGATGTTCAGAATTTTCAACACAGTGTTCAGCATACATGAAAATTAGAAACAACCTATATGTCCATTAGTAGGAGATTAGTGAAAACATGTTATGCAACCATCAAAATTGATGGACCTTTAAAAAATCTTAAAAATATATAAAAACCTTTATAATTATTCTTTTTAGAATTCTTACAGTATAATTATGTTTTATGGACGTTACATATGTATATGGAAGTTATATATATACTAGAGGCCCAGTGCAGGAAATTCATGCATTCAGGGGTGTCCTTCAGCCCAGCCTGCTCCCTCTCCAATCTGGGACCACTTAAGGAATGTCTGACTGCTCTTTTAGGCCTGATCCAGGTAGGATCTGGCCTAAATGGGCAATCTGACAGCCCTCTCACAATTCAAGACTGCTGGCTCCCAACTGCTCACCTGCCTGCCTTCCTGATTGCCCCTAACTACTTCTGCCTGCCAGCCTGATTACCCCCCAACCATGCCCTTGCCAACCTGATTGACGCTTAACTGCTCCCCTGCCAGCCTGTTTGCCCCTAACTGCCTTCCCCTGCAGGTCTGGGCCCCCCCCCAACTTCCCTCCTCTGCTGGCCTGGCCACCCCCAACTGCCCTCCCTTACAATCCTGGTCCCTGCCAACTGCCCTCTCCTGCTGTCCTTCTTTTGGTGGCCATCTTGTGTCCACTTGGGGGCAGGATCTTTTGATCACATGGGGATAGCCACTTGTGTGTTGGAGTGATGGTCAATTTGCATATTACTATTTTATTAGATAGGATAGAAGCCTGGTGCATGGGTGGTGGCCTGCTGTTTTGCCCTGAAGGGTGTCCTGGATCAGGGTGGGTATTCCCTTGGGGCATGGAGTGGCCTAGGAAAGGGGCCTGTAGTAGTTTGCAGGCCTGTCACACCCATGAACTACTCTAGTAGAGGCTCTGGTATCTGGGATTTATTTATCTTCTACAATTGAAACTTTGTACCCTGGAGCAGAGCCAAGCCTTCTGCTTGTACAGCCATTGAAACTTTGCTGCCTTAAATGCCAACCAGAGTGTGCAGAAAGCTTGGCTTCCTCCATTGCCAAAGTCAACCCAAGCCTTCTTCCTACTCTTTCTGTGGCCATAGACATCTTGGTTTGGTTAATTTGCATATTCACCATCATTGATTTGTGGTGATATAATTTTTATAGTTTAAAAAATTTTGACAATATTTTTTGTATTGCCTTGTTTTTGTACATGAGCTCATTACCTTCACAACCAGGAGAAAGATAGGTGGGGAACCCAAAAAGAAGATGTGCATTGCTTTTCATCAGCTCTACTATAAAACATAGTTATCATTATTATATGGCTTTCTATGCTTTCAAAATTTCCTACTTGCTGACATTTATTTATAACCATAAAATCAATATTTAAGGCACTTTCACAGTCACTCACAGATATGTGCAGAATGGTGAACATTTTTTAGTTTTCCAAAGAATGTGTTCCTGAGGGTTGAAAAAGGTAATTTGCTTTGTTTCAATTCTCAAGCTATAATCAAATTGTCCATTTTGTGGTCTATTTAGTGCCTGTTGTTCTCATTTTGTACTTTTTATTGGAAACTTCTCTGCTTGTCCCTAAACATTGTGCTTAAGTGATGTTTGGTGTCCTTATGAGAAGAAGGTTGCTGGCACTGACCAGCAAATCCTGAGCAACAGATGAATACACTACTCTGAGACACTTTTCTGAGAAAGAGCTAAAGGACTGTCTGGCTAAAGGAACCACACAGCTCTGTTTGCTTGCCTCCTTAGACTTCTTTTGTAACAATAGCTTGAACTAAAATTAACCTCTACATACAATCAGCAGGGTAAGTATCCTTGAGAAAGCACATGTTTCTCTAAGTTCAGGTCTAAAGACTAAACATAGAGATTCCAGTAAAACACCTGAGGGCTTGGCCTTGTTTGGAAAAGTCCCTCAAGTTCCCCCAAGAGGCCTCCTACCTTTTGGAGAATACTCCTTACAAACTTTCCAACTAAGTCCTATGCTTCCCCACAGAAGGCTCTGATATGCCTAACAGGAAAGAACTGTGGTAGATAAGCTTCATTCAAGCATGAGTTCTTGAACAGTTGGCCATAAATTCAATGTTAATGAATCAACAACAGATATTAAATAAGTTATCTTTAAACAGAAACACACATTAAACACGTTTCTATATTGATCATTCAACAGAAATATTGTGCCCAGAAATTTGCAAGAATCTAAGGAAGCCTTTTCCGTAGGAGTAGGAGTTCCACATTGGCTAATTCAATGATCACAGTAACTTACAGAACATAACTACTATAAATAATGAAAATCTATGCTGACTTGGCAACTTTTGTTTTTTTTAGTCTCTCTAAAACGATTTCCACATCTGCCCAGTGGCTACATTGGTATTTATTTCATAAAAGTGCTCTAAGTAATAAATGTTATTATATATGGAAAGTCCATGTTATATGGTTGACATTGAGCTCATCTGAGAGTTGACCCGACCCCTTCCTGAAGTCCCTCACACTGTCATTTTATGCAGATGATTTTTTAACTCTACATACTCATATTCTAAGTAATTGCTACCAATAACATATCTATCTTTGTTGGAACATCCAAAACCTGACACAATTACACAAATTCCCAAAGTTTGTATTATCAGGTTCTATGAAAAGACTTTATTTATTTTTAATTCAATAAAAAGTGATGTAAAATGCATGATGGATTTAGAAAAAAATATTTCTAAGAGTTATTTCTTAAGAAGTTTTTTGTTGATAATGTTTTCTTCTGCTTAAAATTCTGCCACATTTTCAGTTTTTGAATTTTGTGAGAATTACTTCTTTCTTCTTTGTGGGCATTTCTGAACCCTCAATTTCAATGGGAGCCATTCTGACTGATAAGCAACAGATGTGTCTGAGTGCAGATAAGGGGAAATAATGACTCATTCCCCAACAATCCTTAAAAATGAGATTAGACTAAAGCTAAAACAAAGAGCATTTCTTTAAGAAACAATTTATTATAGATCAGCATCTGGTTGAATTCTTAGTATCAACTGATTTCAGGAATTCTAAAGCCAATGAGATGAGGGTGAAATATTGTGGGGATAGTTTAGTAAGTGCCATAAGAGAATATGATTGATACTATTCCATCCCACTAATGTTTAGTGCTTTATATGTTATTTTTAATTTTTTTTTCATAAAGTGACGTTGGCCACTGGGTAAAATTGTGATGGGTGGAAATGGAGCAGTGGAAGTGGGGTATCCCTTTTCCCACTGGGATTCTTCATATCTTGAGAAAAAAAATTTCTAAGAGTCACACAGGTGAATGAGTGATTTTTATTTTCCCTGTGGAATTATATCCCTCATTTTATAAAGTCCAATTTCCCTTAAACCAGTCCTAGAACATTAGGAGCTGGGAATATAGCAGATCTGGAGGCAAAGCCAGTAGCCAGAATTTTTGTTCCTTGGTGGTGCTGGGTCCAATGTAGCATCAGGCTAGTTGTAGTTCATTAATCCATTGTGTGGAGTCCAGAACTGTGGAAGCACAGGAGTATGAGTCCCACAGGCCATGAACACAAACCAAGAGCAAGAGAGAAAACTCTTTTGTTTAGGAACGTAAGTGTCTTAGATTTTGTGCCTTGTGCCATGCCTATCCTGGACACTGACCTGTTCCCATGTGTGACTGATGGGCAAGTATTTTCCTGTATCACCCAGACTTTACTGGCCATGCATCTATTTTCCTCAGTTGCTCCTTTCTTATAATGAATAACCACATATATAGTCATATTTTCTTCCAGACCTAGGAATTTCCCTGTACTATCACATATTAAGTTATATCTTTTCATATGGAAAAAATAGGATTAGAACATTTATCTATAGAGGGAAGAGTTTATAAACAATACATTTGAACTCAGTACTAAACTACTGTTTGGGATGATAAAGATTCCTTTATATGTTTGTAATTTGCCGGGTATTAAATTAATTAGATGCTGAAAAAAAAATGCCTTTCTTCCTTTACCTTACTTTCAAATATAACCACACAATGGCAAAACATATTCTGTAAAGCTTTTATAATTTACATATTTTGGAAGGAATCAGTTTTATCTTTGATTAGACAAAATCTTAACTCTGTTAAGACAATTAACTTAGACAGTTTCTCCATATGTTGAAAATAGAAATTTAAATTTGAATATAAAGAAAGAGAATGGCTGGGTGGATGTGAATGATCAATGGCAAACAACGGATCTTAACATGTAATGTATATACCTCTATACTCATGTATATGTATAAGCAAAGGAAAGAACTAACTTCTAGAGTAAGTAGAGAGGTGAGATGGCAATCTTGGCAGTAATCAAAGTGGGTGATATAGTCAAATACATCATGAAACTGTGAAGGTGATCAGAAGGCTCTGAAAATGAAAAGTTATATATAGAACGTATCTTTATAAACCCTTATTACTTTTACAGTGAAGTGGTATCACCTGCTTGTGCCACATGGGAATCTAGTTAGGACCACAACAGAACATTTACTTTTTTTTTTGTTTTAAGATGAAAGATATTTGAAACTGATATATATGAGTAACTTTTCATTGGAATTCAGTGAGACAATCAGTGTTCAATAGCCACTAAAATCATACTTTCAAAAGTCACTGGTGCAAGTGTTTTTTGATTGGATGGAAGTACGCATGGCAAAAAGTGAGGTGTCAGGATGTTTAACTGTGGCCTAGGGCAGAACAAGTACACAGTGCTTTCTTAACATAGGAACATTCTTCATTTAACACTCAGTCAGAAAGATCCTTAATATATCCATTTTTTTGTAATCACAGTACCAACTACAGCAGAGATCAGATAAGAGAAATAGAAGACAGAGATATTACGCAGAAAATTTTATTGCAATTGAGTGTTCCAACAGTTAATGAATGACTTCAGCACATTCAACTAAGCAAGGTCACCCTGGCCCTGAAATTGTAGTGAAATTATATTAAATGTCCATCTAAGATTTAATACCATTTTTTAAGATTCATTTTAAATTTATGTAAATGTTTGGTTCACCTAGTAACTTTGGCTTAGATTTCCAGCTTCTGAAGGATTCTCATTACTTAATTTACAATAGGCTGCTCTAGATTCACTATGTCCTAGTGCAGCCAATCTATAGACTATGACTCTTTTCATTACTCTGATTCACTCTCTCCATCCATTATCATTTACAGGAGATCCAGTGGTAGTCATGAGGTCACCACAGATCAAATGAATTAAAATTAAATATTTGATCTTTCTAGATAAGGGCAATGTACTGAACACTTGCATTTATCCTTCTCATAACTACTCTAAATGAAAATACTGAGATTTATAAAACAACAACTCACAAGTGAGAACAAAGAAGAAATTATATCAATATCCTAAACTTTATTGGACTAGTTTTAGATTTATAAAAATTACCAGGATATTACTGAGGTGGATATTAGCCCCATACTCAACATCTGACATGGAGTAGTAATTCATTATCAATATCTAAAGTACATAGTTTGTTTAGATTTCCTTAGTTTTTAACTAATGCCTCTTTTCTGGCCTAGGGTCTTCCCCAGGACATCACATTACATCTCTTTTTAGGCTCCTCTTGACTGTGACAGTTTATCAGACTTTCTTTGTGTTAAATGACTTGAACAATTTGGTGAAGTAATAAGGCATTTTGTAAAAGCAATTGATATTTGTATTATGTTTTTTATTATAAGACTGGAGTTATAGTTTTGGGTTATTGAGAGGAAGACCAAAGAAGTAAAGAGTCATTTTCATTGTATCATATCCAGGGTGCATGCTATCAACCTTGCTTGATGTTGATCTTCATCACTTGGCTTAATACATATGTCAGGTTTGTACACTGTAAAGCTATCCTTCCCTCTCTGTTTACATTGTACTTTTTAGAATGGAAAGCTTTAAAAAGAAGAATCACTGGAGTAGGAGACAGAGCAAGTTAAATCCCAATGAAGGAAAATTAAAGCACAACCTAAGTTGCATTGCAGAATTTCCCAAAGAATCATGAATTGGTGAGATCAGATATCTCTGGAAACACGTTCAAAAGAGTGGAATGCCCAGATAACCTACCTCAATTATCATAACTGGTCAACTTCTAATCCTTCTGAAGCAGATGATCAGAATTTTGTTTTTGTTTGTTTTATGTTAACGTTTTCTTTTTCTCTAGAGTATAATGGAGTAGGACCTGGACATCAGAAAAAGTTGAGTCATAGTAATAGGAGGGCGAAGATACAATGTAAAAAAAAAGAATTTTATAGTAATTTGCATAGGCATTGTTAAAATTCCTATCAATTATCTAAAATACTGACAGATGTGCTTATAACTCTGGGCAAGAATTGTTAATACCCTTCTTTCATCAATCCGACCAGTTGAAAAGGAATGATCTAAAAATACTGGAGACCACATATAATGGCATAGCACTATTAACACTCAGTGAAGCCCATAATTCAAAAGACCCATAATTGTACAAAAGGTTTCAATCTCCTAGATAAGAGTATGGAACAAGGAAGCATAAACCTCTTAATATGAAAAACAAAAGAATCATACATAATCAGAGAAATAAGAGGAACAACTTTAACTATAAAATAAGAACAGGCTAATATTACAAACAACAATAAAGAAATATTAGAGAGCAAAAAACAGACTTTTGGAATTAAAAATATATAAACATATGATAAGAAAAACAAAAACCTCAAGTTAAAAGTTTATGAGTATCTTCTCCCATACAGTGAGCTTCCCTTTCATTTTGTTGTGCAGAAGTTTGGTATTTTGATGTAGTCACAATTGTTTATCTTCTCCTTAGTTTTCCTTGTCCAAGAGATATACAGTGGTATCTCGAGATACGAGTGCCCTAACATACAAGATTTTTTTTGAGATTCAAGACTTCGAGTGAGTGATTTTTGCTTTGAAATACGAGCAACATTTGAGATAGGAGTAATCACGCGGATCAGCCTGCTGCACACGACCCACCAGTTTACCGCGACTCAAGCGTCTCATAGTTTCCCATGCCTCAAGGTTACGGAATGAATTAAACTCATATCTCGAGGTACCACTGTACTGAAAAACATTGCTATGAGACAGATGCCTCAGATTTTATTGCCTATGGTTCATTTTGTGATTTTTATAGTTCACAATTTATATTTAAGTCATTTATCTATTTTGTGTTTATTCTTGTGTTTGGTGTAAGTTGGTAGTCTGGTTTCAATTTTTTTTACTATGTATCTCCAATTTTCCCAACACGATTTATTGAAGAGACTGTCCTGACTCCATTGTATGCTCTTGCCTCCTTTGTCAATATTAATAAAGTATAAAGGCTTGGGTTGATTTCTGGGGTTTCTGTTCTGTTCCATTGATCTATATGCCTGTTATTGTGCCAGTACCAGATTGTTTTTATTACGCTGGTTTTGTAGTATAACTTTATATCTAGTATTGTGATCCCTCCACTTTGTTCTTCTTTCTCAAGATTGTTGCAGCTACTCAGGAGTTTTTCTGGTTCCACATACTAGTAAATTTTTTGAGAGTTTGTTCTTGATCTGTGAAATATGCTGTTAGTATTTTAATGGGGATTGCATAAAATCTATAAATTGCTTCAAGTATTATGGGCATTTTAATTATGTTAATTCTATCAGTCCATGAACAAGGTATATTATTCCACTAGTCCATATCTTCCTCTATCTCTTTTTTCAACTTCCTATAGTTTTCCAAGTACAGGTCATTTACCTCTTTGGTTAAGTTTATTCCTAAATATCTTAATTGTTTTGTTGCAATGGTAAATGGGATTGTTTGTTTAGTTTCTATTTCTGAAGACTCATTATTGGTGTAAAAAAAAAAGCCATCAATTTTGGGATGATGATTTTGTATCCTGCTACATTGCCAAATTAATTTATTAAAATAATGCTGTTTTGGTGGACTCTTTAGAGTTTTCTAGGTATAATATCTTGTCATTTGAGAATAATGACAGTTTTACTTCCTCTTTTCCAATTTAGATGCCTTTAATGTGTTCTTGTCTGATGGCTGTGGCTAAGACTTCCATCTAATAAAAAGTTAATATTGACAATATACATGAAACTCATACAATTTAATAAAAAAGAGACAAACAATCTAATTAAAAATGGGAAAGGATCTAAAAAGACACTTCTCCAAAGTGAACAAATTATCTCACACCTGTCAGAATGATTGTCATCAACACATCAGCAAATGACAAGTGCTGGTGAGGAAGTGGAGAAAAGAGAATCCTATTACACTGCTGGTGGGAATGCAGACTGGTGCAGCCATTATGGAAAACAGTATGTAGTTTTATAAAAAATTATATATGAAATTTCCATTTGATTCAATGGTTTCACTTCTAGGAATATATCCTAATAAACCCACAACACCAATCAGAAAGAATATATCACTCCCATGCTCATAGTGACACAATTCACCATAGCTAAGATCTGGAAACAGCCCAAGTGCCCATCAGTAGATGAGTGGATAAAAAGCTGTGGTACATTACACTATGGAATACTATGCAGCAGTAAAAAAGGACCTCTTACCCTTTGAGACAGCATGGAGAGACCTGGAGAGTATTATGCTAAGTGAAATAAGTCAGTCAGGGAAAGACAAGTATCACATAATCTCACTCATATGTGCAATCTAATACAAAAAAAAAGTTAACTGAGGAACAAAATAGATCCAGGGATATAGAAGCATGAAACAAACTTTTAAATCTCAGAGGGGAGGTGGGGGTGAGTGGGTGAGTGGGAAGAGATCAACCAAAGAACTTGTATGCATATATGCATAACCCATGGACACAGATAATATAGTGTGATGAAGCCTGGAGTGGGAGCCGAGGGAGTGGACAAGAAGGAGCTAAGTGTTGGGGAAGGTAATATATGTAATAATATTTTTTTAAGTTTTATGAATAAGATTAAGGAATTTTTCCAAAAACTTAAGAAAAAGAGACGGAAAAGGTAAAGAAAATATAAGAAAGTTAGAAGCTCATTCTAGAAAGTTGAACATCTGAGTGATAGACATTGTCTGAGAAGGAAAACAAAACACAAAGGAGAAACTCATGAAATTATCAATTCAAGACAAGTTTCCAGGTTTAAAAGGCCCATTGAAGGCTGAATGCAATGCATAAAACTATTGCCAAGGACAGTAAGTGAAATTTCACATCACTGAGGGAAAAGGAAAATGTACGTTATTTATTTATTTACTTACTTACTTTCTTACTTATTATTATTTTTTAGAGAAAGAAATGGAGAGGCAGAGAGACAGAGAAAAACATGGATTGGTTGCCTCCCATACATCCCCACCCCCATCCTGACCTGGGATTGAACTCAGAACCTTTGGTATATGTTCTGTGCCTTGAGCCTTTCCAAGCACAAGACAATTTTCCAACCAATTGGAGCCACATCAGCTAGTGCAGGAAATATTCTTAAAGGTATCCAGAAAGAGAAAACAAAGGGTTGCACACAAATTGGAATCAGAATAAATTCAGAATCAACTATACACTAGAAACTGGAATATTAATAAGAAATATCTTCAAATTTCTGTAGAAAATTTTTTTTCCAAAATGACATTTTACTCAATAAAAATTATTAAATATAAAAGAAGACAAAAGTAAAGGCAATTTTGATAGTAGCAAAGCCTCCAAACATACATCTTTTCTTAAGGAAGCCATTCAAGGATGTGTTCAATGATCAAATTTTTCTTTATTTACACATGCCATAAAAAAAGAAATACAAAAACAGCTACTCAGTAATATCTTCAGGGCCAGCTGTTCCTTCCAGCATCTTGGGGTGTCTGAAATTCACCCAAGGAGTCCGTCACTGATTGTCCCTGGAACTTGAACAGCGCCCTTAGGACACTGCTCTGTTACCACACAGGTCAGGTATCATCAACCTGCCATGAGACAGGCAGGCTGGCTGTCCCACTGACTCCCTGCATCTGGAAATAATTCTCACTATTGAAGACCAGGGAGGACTCCTACTGACTAAGGTAAGGGTCTGGTGAGTGCCTGTGGGTTTTCCCAAGAAGCAAACAAGCTTAGTGAACTGCATGGTGTTATGTGACTTCAAATGCACTGGGGAGTGGGTGTGGGCTTGCTGGCGTGCCAGACGTGGAAGGGTCTGATACACTGAGTGGGGCAGCTCAGAGAACGTGAAGTCAGGACAATCCAGCCTGAGGCACTCAGCTGCCACCCACTTCCAGAAGAAGCCTGATCTAGAAGGATTCCTGGTGCCCAGAGGCCTGCAGGGAAGTCCAGCTACCCAGTGCCAAAGTCCCACTTGCAGACTCTCAGTACCCCACTCCTTGCAACCCACCCCACCTCGTCCACCCAATCATCTATTTGTGGCAGCCCCTGGCCCAGAGGCCCAGCAGGTCTCTGGAACCTCTCTGGCCCCAATGCTGTGCACAGGAAGCAGCAAAGGGAGCCCTATGCTGGCAGGGAAGTGCATAGACTCCTGTGCAAACCAGCCATCTGCAGCTGCAGAAAGGGAGGTCTAGGATGCCACCTGGGTTTTCCCAGGGAACCCTGGCTGCCAGAAGTACTGGCCAAGGTACCACAATCTTGACCTGTTCCTCTGAGTGCACAGTTGCTAGCTGATACTGAGGTGCCTTGGACCCCCATTGTGGACACTGTTCATCAGACCAGTTTTCTTCCCCAGGAACTATGAAGAATCAAAAGTACATCCCAGGAGAATACTTCTCTCTCTCCCTAGAGCATCTACCATGAGCAGAATACTTAACTCTCCTTGTCCCAGACTCGCTCCATAAGATTCATCAAATATTTTATTTTTAAACTAGAGACCCAGTGCACAAAATTCATGGATGTGGGGAGTGGATGTGTGTCCCTCAGCCCACTCTGCACTCTCTCCAATCTAGAACCCCTCAAGGGATGTCCAACTGCTCTTTCAGGGGAGTTGGACATCCCTCTCACAATCCAGGACTGCTGGTTCCCAACTGCTCTCCTGCCTGCCTTCCTGATTGCCCCTAACTGCTTCTCCCTGCCAGTCTTATCACCCCCTAACCACTCCCCTGCCAGCCTTATTGATGCCTAACTGCTCCCCGGCCATCAAAATTGCCCCTAATTGCCCTCCCCTGCTAGTCTGGTCACCCCTAACTGCTCTCCTTTACTGGCCTGATCATCCCAAACTACCCTCCCCTGCAGGCTTAATGGCCTACAACTGCCCTCTTCGTGCCCATTTACCCCTAACTAGCTTCTACTGGCCTGGTCACCCTAAATGTCCTCCCCTCCAGGCCTGGTCACCCCCAACTGCCCACCTCTGCCAGCATTGTCACCCTTAACTGCCCTCCCCTGCAGGCTTGATCACTCTTACTGTCCTTCCCTGCAGGTCTGCATCCACCCCAACTGCCCTCCCCTGCTGGCCTGATTGCCCACAATTACCCTCCCATGCCAGCCATCTTGTGGCAGCCATCTTGTGACCACATGGGGTCAGCCATCTCTGACCACATGTGGGTGGCCATATTATATGTTGGAGTGATGGTCAGTTTGCATATTATTCTCTTATTAGAGGCCTGGTACACAAAATTCATGCATGAAGGAGAGTGTCCTTCAGCCCAGCTTGCTCCCTATTCAATCTGAGACTCCTAGAGGGATATCCAACTTGGATCTGGCCTAAACGGGCAGTCATACGTCCCTCTCACAATCTAGGACTGCTAGCTCCCAACTGCTCACCTGCCTGCCTTCCTGATTGCCCTTAACTGCTTCTTCCTGCCAGCCTGATCACCCCTAACCACTCCCCTGCCAGCCTGATTGATGCCTAAATTCTACCCTGCCAGCCTGTTTGCCCCTAACTGCCCTCCCTTACAGGGTTGGTTTTCCCCCAACTGCCTTTCCCTGGACGCCTGGTCAACCCCAACTTTCCTCCTCTGCTGGTCTGGTTACCTTTAACTGCCCTCCCCTGAAGGCTTTATCACCCTCAACTGCCCTCCAGTGCAGGCCTGCTCCCTCCCTGCTGGACTTCTTGTGATGGTCATTTTGTGTCCACCTGGGAGCAGGATATTTTGACCACATGGGGACAGTCATCTTGTGTGTTGAAGTGATGGTCAATCTGCATATTATTATTTTATTAGATAGGATAGAAGCCTGCTGCATGGGTGGGGGCCAGTTGGTTTGCCCTGAAGGGTGTCCTGAAACAGGGAGGATGTTCCCTTGGGGCATGGGGTGGCCTAGGGTGAGGAGCCTGTGGTGGTTTGCAGGCTGTCCATGCCCCCCGGCAACCCAAGCAGAGGCCCAGGTATTTGGGATTTATTTATTTATAAATTGAAACTTTGTAGCCTGGAGTGGAGCCAAGCCTTCTGCTCACACAGCCATTGAAACTTTGCCTTAAGTATTGGCCAGGGTTTGCAGAAAGCTTGGCTTCCTCTATTACTAGGGGTAACCCAAGCCTCCCTTCTGCTCTCTCTGTGGCTGTAGCCATCTTGGTTGGGTTAATTTGCATACTCTCTCTGACTGAATGGTGGGCATGGGTTTTGGGTGCAGCAGAGGTACGGTCAATTTGTATATCACCCATTTATTAGATAAGATTTTTGTATTTTCCATTTATTACTTATGCAAAACTTTGCATCATGTGATAAATAACATTGAAATTTGTGTATGCATACGTCTCCTTTTTCCCCCATCAACCCCTTCTCAGATACTTCCACCCCAGGACATGCTCGCACCATCTTTGCTTATGCTTCTATGCATGCATACAAGTCCTTTGATTGACCTCTTACCTCCCTCCACCCCTTCCCTGCCTTCCCTCTATGGTTTGATGGTCTGTTTGATGCTTCTCTGTCTCTTGATCTGATTTTGTTCATCAGTTTATGTTGTTCATTATATTCCACAAAGGAGTGAGAACATGTGATGTTTATCTTTCTCCACCTCGGTTATTTCCCTTAGCATAATGTTCTCCAAGTATATCCATGGTCTTGTAAATTGTAAGAGTTCCTTCTTTTCATTTTTTATAACAGTGTAGTATTCCATTGTGTCCATGTACTACAATTGTCTAATCCACTTATCTGCTGATGGGCATTTAGGCTGCTTCTAAAACTTAGTTATTGTAAACTGTGCTGCTATGAACATAGGGGTGCATATGTCCTTTCTGATTGGTGTTTCTGATTTCTTAGGAAATATTCCTAAAAGTGGGATTACTGGGTCAAATGGGAGTTCTATTTTTAATTTTTTTTTGGGGGGGGACTCCAAACTATTTTCCACAGTGTCTGCACCAGTCTACATGCCTGCCAGCAGTGCACAATGATTCTTTTTTCTCCACATCTTAATCAGCATTTGTCATTTGTTGATTTGTTGATGGTAGCTGTTCTGACAAATATGAGATAATACAGCATTGTTTTGATTTGCATCTCTCAGATGATTAGTGACTTAGAGCATTTTTTCTTATGTTTCTTGGCCTTCTATATATCTTCTTTGGAAAGTGTTTTTTTGTGGTTGTTTGTTTGTTTTAGGTCTTTGCCCATTTTTTTATTGGGTTACATATCTTCCTTTTGTTAAGTTTTATGAGTTCCCTATACATTTTGGAGATCAAACCCTTATCTGAGATAACATTGGTAAATATGTTCTCCCATACAGTGGGCTTTCTTGTTATTTTGTTGATGGTTTCTTTTGTTGTGCAGAAGCTTTTTATTTTGATGTAGTCCCATTTGTTTATTTTTTCTTTAGTTTCCATTGCCCTAAGAGTTGTATTGGAAAAGATATTGCTACAACATATATCTGATATTTTGCTGCCTGTGGATTCTTCTAAGATTTTTATGGTTTCTCATCTTACATTTAGTCTTTTATCGATTTTGAGTTTATTTTTGTGTATGGTTTAAATTGGTTGTGTAATTTCATTTTTTTTGCATGTATCTAATCAATTTTCCCAACACTATTTATTGAAGAAACTGTCTTGAGTTCATTTTATGCTCTTGCTACCTTTCTCACATATTAATTGAGCATAGTACCTTGGGTCAATTTCTGGGCTTTCTATTCTTTTCCACTGGTCTATATGTCTGTTCTTGTGCCAGTACCAAACAATTTGAGGACAGTAGATTTGTAATATAGCTTGATATCTGGTACTGTGATCCCTCCAAATTTGCTATTCTTTTTCAGAATTGCTGCAGCTATTCTGTGTCTTTTTTTATTCCATATGAATTTTCAAAGACTTTGTTCTAGGTATGTAAAATACACCATTGGTATTTTAATGAGGATTGTATTGAATCTATAGTTTGCTTTGGGTAGTATGGGCATTTTATTTATGTTGATTCTACCAATCCATGAATACTGTATATTTTTTCATTTGTTTATGTCTTCCTCTATTTATTTTTTCAATGTCCTGTAGTTTTCTGAGTACAGGTTATTTACCTTCTTAGTTAAGTTTATTCCTAGGTATCTTACCTTTTTTGATGCAATGGTGAATGGAATTTTGTTTGTTTTGTTTTTCTCTCTATGAGTTCTTTATTGGTGTATAAAAAAGCCATAGATTTCTGGGTGTGAATTTTGTATCCTGCTACATTGCCATATTCATTATTAAGTCTAGTAGTTTTTTTAACAGAGTCTTTAGGGGTCTCTATATTCAATATCATGTCATCTGCAAATAAGGAAAGTTTTCATTCTTCTTTTTCAATTTAGATGTATTTTATTTCTTTTTCTTGTTTGATTACTATGGCTAGCACTTCCAGTACTATGTTGAGCAAGAATCATGAAAGTGGGCATCCCTATCTTCTTTCTGTCCTTAGGGGAAATGATTTAAGTTTTTGCCTATTGAGTATGAAGTTGGTTGTAATTAGTCATATAAGGCTTTTATTATGTTTAGATATGATCCTTCTATCCCCAGTTTGCTGAGATTTTTTATTAAGAAAGGTTATTGAGTTATGTCAAATGCTTTTTCTACAATGATTGATATAATTATGTGAATTTTATCACTCAATTTGTTTATGTGATGTATCACATTTATTGATTTACAGAGATTGTACCAGCCTTGTATCCCTGGAATAAATACCACTTGGTTATGGTGTATGATCTTTCTAATGGAAGGCTGGATCCAGTTTGCTAGAATTGTGTTGAAAATTTTCGCATGATGTTCATCAGGGATATTGGCTTGTAATTTTCTTTCTTTGTAGTGTCTTCATCTGCTTTTGGAATTAGGGTAATGCTGGCTTCATGGAAAGAGCTTGGAAGTGTTCCTTCCTCTTGAAATTTTTGGAATAATCTGAGAAGGATAAATTTTAGTTCTTCTTTGAGTGTTTGGTAAAACTCCCCTGTAAAGCCTTCCAGACCAAGGTTTTTACTTTTGCAAAGATCCAAAAACTCATTCATCACATAATGGATAATCCTTAAACCAAGACTTAGACAACTAAGGTTTGAATGTAGTTAAACATCTGGCCTCCTCTGATTACCTTTATCTTGTACACATTCCCTTTTTATTCCCACTGAGTATTCTGGATTGTTGGTTTTACTATTTCTCACTTTTAAGATGCATACCATCTGTACCCATTTTAAGTCTTTTGTTTTTTAGTTTTGTTTGAACATACTCTTCTTGATCACCTGGATTCAGGCAGGCTATCTTGGGGCTGCTTTTGGCCATTCAATGTTTAAGTTAGGGGACTCACCGCTATGAACTTTCTTTTTATCATTCTCTCTCTTTTCTCTTTCTTCTTCTTCTTCTTTTTTTTTTTTTTACTAAACCTGGGAAAGGCAGTTTACATTGGTCTAAATGGAAATCATACACAAATGTTTAAAATTACTACTGTGTTTTCATCTCATTTAAAACAGTAGCATATTGAGTCATTCTAACCAAGTGTGAAATTACATTTTCAATTTTATCTATAAGACAGATGTTGATTTAGATAAACGTTCTTGTTTTTGTTTGCATTGCTGTGAAATTTCAAGCATATTATGATTAACTTGTGAGTTTTACAAATAAAATAGAGATCAAATGCCCTAAAATAATATAAGACACAGTTCCAGTGTCAAAGCTGTTATCTAAATAATTTTATTAAGTGATTACACAATTTATATCCTTAAAAATTTTTCTAATATTTTAACCCTACATTTAAGGAAATATACATTATTTGTTTATTAAAAGTTAAGAGGTACTAACTAATCAAGAAAATTTCTAGCTAATTGAGAAATACAAGAATGAAGAAACATAATTCATGACAATATGATTGAATCATGTATAAGGAAGAATTCCAAAAACAGCATATGGAAGTCTTTTTAAAACAACATTAAATATTTCAAATGACAGAGGTTTTCTGTCATTCATATAGTAATCTTCAATAAAGTCATTGCCTTCCTTGTTCTTCCTTCTTTGCTATTCTGAGGAGCAAATTCTTGTTTCAACATCTGAAGCCATGAGTGAAATTAGTGCAGTAGAGGGTTGCATTTGGTGAGAGATTAATAAATAGTAACTGATTGGTGAAGTTCAGAGCAGCTCTTTTTTCTTCCTATATCAGGTTGTAGCTACACTGAAACACCCACTGGGAAAACTGCAACTGTTGAGCTGTAACATTATACCCAAGCAAGAAAATTAAAATGAATTTTAAAATAAGTCATTTTATTTCATCAGAATGGAGTCAAACTGATTTGTCTGTTACACAGATATTTCCAGAACATCAGAATACCTGTCTTTCATTAGGATGCATCTGGTTATTAGAACACTTTATTATTTCCCAAAGTGTGGTTTAGTTTTATGTTAAAGAATTACCATTTGATAGGGGTTTACATTTTGCAGAAGGTGAGAATTTGTAGGAAGTGGTGTCAAGGGAAACAAAAATTGTCACAAGGTATTGAAGATGACTGATAACTCCTGTAATTATTTTCATCAAAATTTTGAAATGCTGACTTCCCATATTATAGCCTTTTAAATTACCTTTTAGAACAACATACTTATTTAAATGATTTCTTAGAGTCAGCACAGTATATTAGGTAAGATTAGTACAGCTTTAGGAGACAATTGCCTAGATTTGAATCTAGGCTTTGTCATTTTCTTCATGAGTGACCAGTTTCATATTTGTAAAAAAAAAATGGATGTAATAATATCTAGATCTATCATCTATCTATCTATCTATCTATCTATCATCTATCATCTATCTATCTAAAGCTAATATGTTAAGTGTCCTTCCCTCCATCCAACTGGTCACTATAATGTGCACTGACCACCAGGGAGTAGATGCTCAATGCAGGACCTGCAGAGCTGTGGTGGCTTGGCAACAGTGGGTCTCAGGTGATGCACCCCAAAACCAAAGAGGAGGGAACTAAATTCCTCCCAAGACCACACAATTCCACCTTTGGCTATGGGTTATGTTGTTGCTAGGGCACTATCTGCCCATATCTGATTTACTGCACACTTGCATTTGCATTCCAGACCCTGTACAACAGTAGTTTTGCAGAATGCCTTCTCACACTCCAGGACCCCTTGCGTGATGTCAGAGGGCCGGTTTCAGCCCAATCCCTGCAGGCCACGCCAAGGGACACCACCACCTACAGGAGGGACCCTGCTCACTCCACAGACACCTTTTGGACCATGGCACCACCTCTTCTGTGGCTGACCTGGGAGGGACCAAGGGAGGTTGGCTCCAGAGTGTGTCCACCCATCTTATCCAGTCCTGCCCCATAGGCCTCCTTCTAATTAATTTCCTTTCAATATGCATAGGTCACTAGTTACTTTATAATGTAGTTTTGAAAATTGACTTAAAATTTGTAAAGCATTTAAAATATGAAACATAGTAAGTACTATATAAATATTCTCCTTAAAATAACTAAATGAATAAATTATCAGTGAAAAAAATTATTTCAGTACTGAAAACTATACAAGGTAAGCAATGAATCACACAATTTCATCACCAGGAAATAATTTGTGTTAACATTTTGTGAATATTAGTTAAGGATTTTCTTATTAAATATTTACCAAATGAAAAAATAAATTAATGCCTAAAAGAAAACATTTTTACAATAAATATTATTTTATTTGCTTTTCAAAAAAAGAAGCAAAGCCCAAAAACATTAGATTTGATTTATTTGAATTTAATGGATTAAAGGAAGTCAAAGTTATCATTGATGGAATTGATGAACTTCATATAAATATTTTTCAACTAACATTATTTTAAAGGAACCTCTATTTAAAAAAATAGATTATAAAATATTTAAGAAATAAGGCTCTTTACTTATTTATTTATTTATTTTTAAATATATATTTTATTGTTTTTTTTTTTTACAGAGAGGAAGGGAGAGGGATAGAAAGTCAGAAGCATCGATGAGAGAGAGACATCGATCGGCCACCTCCTGCACCCCCCACACTGGAGATGTGCCCGCAAGCGAGGTACATGCCCCCGACCGGAATCGAACCTGGGACCTTTCAGTCTGCAGGCCGACTCTCTATCCAGTGAGCTAAACCGGACTCGTCTCTTTATTTTTAAAATATATTTTTAAGGATTATTTTTTTTAGAAAGAGAAGATAAGGGAGAGAGAAACATTGATCATTTCCCCCCTTCTGTGCACCTCCTATTGGAATTTAAGCCCATAATCCAGTAATCTGACCTGACTAGAATTGAATCAGTGACCTTTTGGTGCATGGAACAAAATTCAACCATCTTAGCCACACTAGTCAGGGACAGAATCATTATTCTTTTTTACACCACATGCTTTTAATCCTTTCTATGGCAGGCAAAGTGATTAACAGTCTCACATATTTTTTAATACTTCTCTTCCTCACCAATACTTTATTCTTGTATTTCAATAATTTATCAGAATTTGTCTTGAAATTAACTTATATACCTTTGACTGGTGTATTTTGTTTTCTTATATTTTGCAGGTTCATTTCTCTCTTGTTTCAACGGGCATATCTGATCACTTTTTCTGTTAGTTGTGTTAGTGAGCTGTTATTTAAAGTACTAGAGGCCTAGTGCACAGAATTGGTGCACTGGGTGGATCCCTAGCAGCTGCCAGCTGCCGGCTACAGGCTGCTGATCAGGTACTCCCTCCCTTCCCTCAGTCACCTGCTGCTACCACCAGCTGAGGCTTCACTCCCTTCCCCCAGTTGGCCCCATTCCATGGTTGAAGTCCCAGATGAACTCCTAGGCAAGGGGACAATTTGCATACTATGCTTTTATTATCCTATCTAATAAAAGAGAAATATGCAAATTGTACCTCTGCTACACCTACCAACCAATAAGAATGAGTATACAAATTAACCCAACTAAGATGGCAATGACCACAGAGCTGGAGCAAGCAGGATGCTTGGGTTGCTCCTTGTAATGGAGGAAGCCAAACTTCCCCCCCACCCTGGCCTGCCCTGGCCTCCACTAAAGGTTACAAATTTTCAATTATAGAAGATAAAAATCCCAGATACCTGCTTCCAGCCAGCCATGGCCTCTGCTCAAGGTAGCACTAAAAAGAAAAAAGAAAAAAAGAAGGGGCTGGGAGCTTGGGTCTCCAAGGGGCCATGCCCAGCCTTCAAACAGACATCAGCCCCTCTCCCAGGCTGCCCAGGCACCCCAGTGGGGAATCCCCAATTTGAAGGGGGTGTGGCCAGCCTGAAAACACCCCTCAGACCCTTACCCAGGATGGCCAAGCACCCTGCTGGGGACCCCCATCCTGTAGGGGGTGTGGTCAATTTGAAAACAACCTCAGCCCCTCACTGAGGCTGGCCATATCCTCCTAGCAGGAACCCTCACTCCATACAGGTGTGGCCAGCCTTCCAGCCACCACAGGCCCCTCACCCAGGCCACCCCATGCTTCAAGGGAATCCCCCACTGATTCAGAACACACTTCAGGGCAAACCAGCTGCCCCCCACCCATGCAACAGGCTTCTATCTATACCAGCGATTCTCAACCTGTGAGTCATGATCCCTTTGGCGGTCCATCGACCCCATCACGGGGGTTGCCTAAGACCATAAGAAAACACAGATATTTACATTTCGATTCACAACAGAAGCAAAATTACTGTTAGGAAGTAGCAATGAAAATAATTTTATGGTTGGGGGTCACCACAACATGGGGAACTGTATTAAAGGGTAGCGGCATTAGAAAGGTTGAGAACTACTGATCTATACTAATAAAAGGGTAATATACTAATTAGAATGGGAGATCTTCCAGGAGACCTTCTGGACATTCTTAGGACAAAGCCATGGTGGTGGGGCCAAGGTAGAGGCAGTTAGAGGTCAAGAGGGTGATCAGGCAAGGATGGGACAGCAATTGTGGGTGATCAGGCTGGTGGGGAATGGGGCCATTGTGAGTAACCAGACCAGCAGGGGGCCTACTGGGGGATGAGCAGGCCATCAGTAGTGGTCATTTGGAGGTGATCAGGACAGCAGGGGAGCAATTTGCAGTGAGCAGGCCAGCAGGGGGGCCGTTGCAGACTAGCAGGCCCGTGGGGAGGAAAAGTAGGAGTGAGCAGGCTAGCAAGGGGGAAATAGGGAGTAAGCAGGCTGGCAGGGGAGGCAGTTGGGGGTGAGCACACTGGCACAGGGGGAAGTTGTGAGTGAGGTGATCAGGTTGGCAGGGGCGGGAGTTGGGAATGAGCATGACAGCAGGCAGAGTGGTTAGGGGCAATCAGGTAGGCAGGCAGGCAGGTGAGTGGTTAGGAGCCAACAGTCCCAGACTGCGAGAGGGATGTCCAACTGCTGGTTTAGGCCAAGTCCTTGTAAACTGGAAGGAGGACATCCTTTGATGGGTCCCAGATTGGAGAGGGTGCAGGCCGGGCTGAGGAACACCCCCTCTCCCCTTCCCTCTGTGCATGAATTTTGTGCACCAGGATACTAGTATAGGATAATAATTATCTTCCTTTCAAGTAATCTTCACTCAGTATGCCCTACTTATAGTCATCTTTCCAATAATTTTTATTTATTTATTAATTTTTTGTCTCTGAAATCACTGAGATTACGCTTACTTATTTTCCATATTATTAATTTAATGTGTTAAAACGTCTATTATGTCTTCTTTCTAACTTACTTAATGGGTGAGAAATATTGTTGTGTTCATTCTCAACATTTTTCCTTAGTCCACTACTTACATAGTCATTCAAATTTTATTATATTTTCATTTCTTGAAATTCTATATTTTTACATTTATGTTTTTGAGCAATTGTTTAACATGAGGAAATTGTAAAAAATATACTTCTCTTGCTTATTGGGTTTTTTTGTTTTTGTTTTTTTTTTAGCATCTTCATTTTTCCTTTGCCTGCCATTTAATTTTTATTATTTTTGCTGCCACATATGAATAATTGGCATGATATTTGTTTTTATCTTTCTTGTGATTAATCTGACTGCTCAGATTCTAGACTATGTCTGTGCTCTCATAAAATTTGAATTGTGATCAATTTACCACCTTTCGCTTAGGCTATAGGAAGTAGGGCTCAGTGTTGCTTGGAAGATACTGTTCCATAGTGCCAGGGCATAAGAGTGAGAGAAAAAAAAAAAGCTCTGGGCTGACAAAATGCCTGCAATGTGTTTTCTCCCTCAGATCTAATATGTGTCACTCTAAGCAGAGCTTCCTGAGGGTGCATCTCTCTGAACAGAGCCCTGGAATCTGGCAAGTCCTGGTTGTCATTCCCTTTACCACTAAAGCACTGTCATGACATGTAGGGGTTTATAGTATTAAGGGATTTGCCTTACTTATTTAGAATTTCCTATTTTCTTCAATGCCTGTATTTCTACAAATTGGAAAGTCAATTCATTAAGATGCTCAGGATTTTGCCCATTAAACATTTTTGTTTAAGATTGAATCGGCAAGTGGGGATGAAAATTTTGAAATATGGCAAGGCCTAGTTTACCATTCTTATGGCCACAATTATAAACCACTTGTCATAAGATTTCTTCCTTTTTCTTAATTGCTGATCATATTTTTAAAAAATAATTCTATGTTTTAATTAAAGGAAATTCTGTAATATTAATTTATTTTGTCATCTTTAGTCTCATTTTATTTCTCTTTAGTTATTCTCCAGTTTTTGTTTACATTTTTCTTAATTTACCACAGTTAGAATATAGTTTAGGATGTGGCCTATTTGAAATAAGCAATATAGTAAGAATTCATATATCTTGATCCCAAAGATTTACAATAGTAAGATGACACTGCCTTTAGTCAAAACATATAAAGAAGCTTGAACCTGGAGTACTTGTGGATAATTAGTGAAACCTCTGTGACAGCCTATATAATAAAGAGATAATATGCAAACTGACTGTCACATCCTCACACAAGATGGCCACCCCCATGTGATTACAAGATAGCCACAAGATGACTGGCTGGGGAGGGAAGTTGTAGGTCATCAGGCTTGCAGAAGAGGGCAGTTGTGGGTGACCAGTCTTGGCAGGGGAAGACGTTAGTGGTGACTCAGGGGAGGGCATTTGGGGGCAATCAGGCCAGCAGGAGAGCAGTTAGGCATTGATCAGATTGGCAATAAAGTGCTTAGGGGTTGATCAGGCTGGCAGGCAGGTGAGTGGTTGAGAGCCAGCAGTTCTGGATTGTGAGAGGGATGTCCCAGACTGGAGAGAGTGCAGGCTGGGCTGAGGGACACTCTCCCTACCCCTGTGCATGAATTTAGTGCAATAATATATTACAATGGGTTCTTCACCATTCCATGTAAAATCTCCAAGGGCCTGAGAAGCTGAGTTGTCCCTGATGGATCTTTCTCAGGAAGGTAAGCACCATTATTTGATGCTTAGAATATAACAAGCATTATTTAAATTCACAATGATTTTAAGCCTAGACGATGATAACTTTTGGGGAGCAGTTTTGCACCTTGTTTTGATGCTTTTAATATTTAGAATTTCACATAAGTAACATTGCAATATAATGATTTATTTGTTTTGCTTTTGCTTTTATTTTTAGTAATTTGAACCTTGGATCTATTAGTTATAAGATCCTTTGTAAATTATTTAATTTCTATTTTAATATGTCACATAAAATAAAATCATAGTTCTTTGTAAGGATTAAGTTATATTAATTAAATGTGTAAAGTAATGGAAACATTATAGTTGTCCACACTTTATTTATTTATGGCTATTTAGGACCATTAGTGGTTGCCTTGTCTCTCAATCTTGTTTTAGACTATTTTAAAATAGATTCTGGTATGGAGAACAAACATTTTAGATTTGTTCTGTTCTTCTGTCTAATCTCTTTGCAGTCACAGGAATACATAAGACCAATGCTACTAAGTGCAGTTCAGTGCAATTTCTATCTAGCCTCTTTATTCCAAAGGTGTAGTTAAGAGAATAATAGTTAAGGCTCAGATTCTGGAATCAGACATCTTGGGATTCAATCTAAGCCCCTCCTTATTGTGCTTTGGTTAAGTTATTATTGATTCTCAAATTCTCCACCCATAAATAGTAGAGAATTTGTTCTTGATTCAGATGATTTTTATGGTTCTAAGTCTGCTATTTATTGTGAAGTACGTAGAGTAATATGTGGTTTAGGGACATTTAATAAATGCTATTGTCTCTTAGTTAAGTCACACCTATTTTAATAGAAGGACTTATTTCAATGGTTAACTCAAGAGTTACTTGACCATCTCTACTATTGCATGCAGAATTAATTTGTCTCCTCTTTGTAGCCCCAACTAACTGAGCATATATTATTACTATGATAGCATATTTTACATTTTATCACACTTTAAAAATTTCCTATTCTCTCCTGCTATGGGACTGCATATCCTATAGACAAAATGTTATATTTATACATCTGTTAATCTTTAACACTTGACACAGCCTAGTAAGCAGTAGGTTATTAATTGGTGCTGTATAGTGACTAAAAGTGAACACTCTCAAGTCAGACTGCAGTGCTTTAAATATTGGTTTGGCCATGAGTTAGCTATGTGACCACAGACTAATTATTTAGTCCTCCTATATGTCAATCTCTCCTTTGGGAGAATAAAGATGATTACATGTCTACATTGTAGGGCTTTTATAAAAATTTAAATGAAACATGCACATACAGTGATTAGGATTAGACTTGGTTTAGAATGAGAATTCAATAAATAATAGATTGTAAACCAATTCTGTATTGGTGTAAAATTGAATTAGTAAAAGAGAAATTATATGCAATATGATCTTACGCATAAATACCAAAAGTTTCAAGTCCTAATTATCGTGGGACTGTCAGAGAGAAGAGATTTCCCTATGACTGATACAGCGATTCCATATATGCATAACCCATGGACACAGACAGTAGGTGGTAGAGGCCCAGAGAGGGGTGTGAGGGGAACTTAGAAGGGTCAATGGGGAAAAAAGAGGGAGAGATATAGTACTTTAAACAATAATGATTTTTTTAAATAAAAATGAAATATTTTTCTGCATCTCTTCTTTTATAAAGGAGCTATTTTTATGTTGTTTAAAATTATATTTACAATGGCAGGTAAATTTCCTGGTTATGTTCTTCTTCTGCTCTTTGAGTCTCCTACTCAAAATTCTAAGACTTTACTCACAGTACATTTGGCTGCCTCTACCTAGCAAGAAGCTCCCTTGATTCAAGACAAACATTTTCCTAGCGACATTAGTTTTGTCATTGCATTCGTTACTGACTTCACAGATTGGGCCTTAGCCAGCAAAGAAACCCAATAGCTGTTTCAGTTTGCTGAGCTTTAATTTCATGGTCCACTAGGAAGAAGATTCTCTGATGTTATTCCTAGTAGTCATTGGAGTAGAGTGAAGCAAGACGAAAAGAGCAATAGAGGGATTTATGTTGACTTATAATTTCTAATTGCTGACAGTTTCTGGTAAACAATAATAGGCAATTCCTTAGTGGAACAATTTTAATAAAAAATAATATCCTTGATTGTATTCAATTTATCATAATTCTCAGTATCAATGGGTCAGAGTTGAGAATAATACAGTTTTAAAAATCAGTAATATTACAAACCTTTATTTTATCTGAACACACATATAAATATTCATTCATGCTTTCTTTTTTAACTGAAAGAGCCAAAGAAAGTGAATCATTTTGAGGATGGAAATCATACCAGTTATCTCACCAACCTTAGCATCTAGCATAGTACTTGGCATAGAATAGGCACATTCAATAAATGTTTATCAATTGAATGAATATAAGTTTTCTATAAAACACTACATTTTTGTTCACTTAACATTTATTAAACATAGTTATTTAACCCTCATCATAATCTTCCCAGTGAACAATATTGTTGTTAGTCTCATAGAAAGGGAAAAATAGACTATACATTTTAAATAACATCTTATAGAACACAAAGTAGGATATACTCAAAAGTTAAAATGGTGGTAGAAGCCAGGATTTCTTATATACTTTTTATAACATAAAACAACTTTATATACATATAAAAGAGGTAAGCTTAGTTCAAGCTTTTGTATTTATATTAGAGGCCTGTTACATGAACATTTGTGCAATAGGCCTTCCTTCCCTCTGGCTGCCAGCACCAGTTTTCCTCCAGCACCCGGGAAGCGGGCCACAGTGGAGCCAAGCCTTCAGCCTTCAGGCCTGGCTCAGGCTGCAACAGAGCCTTCAGTCTTCAGTCTTTAGACTTCACTCAGGTGGAGCCTTCAATCTTTGCTCCATGCCTGTGTATGCAAATAATCTGCCATTTTTGTGTTAATTTGCATAATCACTCCTCATTGGCTGGTGGATATCATGGAAGTATAGTCAATTTGCATCCTTCTGTTTTTATTAGTGTAGATGAATTAATTATACAAGTAAATACATACAAACTATGGAATGTGGAATGTACTAAAGTGGTTGGAATTAGCAGTGTGTGTGTGTGTGTGTGTGTGTGTGTGTGTGTGTGTACATTTAGACATGCGTGTTTATTTTAAGTTGAGTGGGTTTTGGCTAGTTAATACTTTTCATTAAATCAAGTGGAGGAACCAGTTGGCATTAATGAATGGTGATGGATATACAGAAAAAAGGTTGATTTAGCTCTTAAATCCTAAGCTGAACAGTTCATATTTTAATGGAAAGACTAGATCCAGGATGTCAGTGCACTAACATCATGAATAATGTATCAGAGAAAGGTTCTGATTCCTAGGCACAGCATGGGTCTTTAGGTGAAACTTTTTTATTCAGCTCCTGTTTGACCTTGGTTAGTTTCTGGTTCATCATGGTTCATAGCACTATGCAGACTTAGCATAGAGGTCTTTCTTCTATTGCATGCCATTACTTCAAGTATTTTGTAAGCTTTTACATGTGTTTGGCCTGATATTTGCTTGAGCTTGCATTTCCAGAGCATAGTCATAAGCAACCAGCAGCCCTTAAATGACTTTCTAAGGACCTTATGAGTTTGCTCACAACCCACTGAGCTGGAAGAATTTCCTGGAGGACTAGAAGCATATTGTAAGGCAGCTTTCTGGATTCTTGTGGTTTCTCATGCATCTTTGAGTAAAATAGACTGCATAAGATGTTCACTTAATGCAACTTCACTTCATACTATTGAGGAGGTTATAACCCACTACAATTACCATTAACAGGCCACACATCAAGCTGTAAATCTTACAAACAGAAAGGCAATTAAAGAAATACAGGATGTAAAATTAGAGCTCAAGTGTTGTTTCACCAAAACTAAATTATAAGAAAGGTAATTTGAAGCAACAGATAAATTATTGACCAAGCACGATCTCTGTAAATTTTATTTTCTGTGACTGTTGCTGTAACTAGAGTCCAGTTGGGGCTCTAGAAGGGTATTGTAATTTTCCATGATTTAGTCCTTTCTTGTCTTATCACTTAACATTGTTCAACATTTTATGTGCCCAGTAGCACTATATAGGAGTTTTCATGAGTTTTATGCTATTTCTTTCCTTTGGTTCACGATTTCCTCTTTCCTCTTTGTTTTTTCTTCTACTCATTCTTTCAGATTCAACCCAGTTTGCATTCTTCTTCAGAAGTCTTCCATGCCAATAAAGATAAGGTGTGTCTTCTCCTGACCCGACAGTTGGTTCTCACAACTATTTTTGTAGTTGTAGGATAATTGCTTCCCACGTGTTTTTCTCCTTTACCAGGTCAGAATCTGCATTGTGTCTATATTTCTAACTATTGGTGCCTAAAACAATGATAGGCACAGTATCGAGGCTTAATAATTGTTTTCCCTTGGGTGTTGAGAAGCAGGAGCTCCTCACCCGTATGATGCTCCTTTCTTATTGGCCTAGATACTATGTCATCCTCATTGCTCAGATGATTAAATGACATTTATTTTCAGTCTATCTCCCTACTCTAATCCATGTTCCAAATGTTACTCATATATATTTGGGCATCTAATTTTATTATGCTATTTAAAACTTTTAATAAATATAGGATGATTTTTTTATGTTTAACAGTACAGTATTTCTTAATATTAAGTTGATACTGCTACTTGACCACTCTCCCTATGTCCTAGAATTACTTGTTTTTGTGTAACCTATCCTCCCTAGGCAGAATAGAAAAATCATTGACTAAAAAGAATCTTAGCACATGACTGATTTAGTAGAGTCTAGGTTAATTGCTAATAGTTCTTATTTTGGTAAGTTCCGAGAAATTCTTTCTACATATACAAAATTCATGAAAAAAATCACATAAATAAAAAGTGCAGAGACAAAAGAGTTTTTCTCTAGGACATTTTTAAAGCCATTATAAAAGGCTCTCTCTTCTCCATGGCAAATGTTGAGGCCTAGATTTGTTAATTAAGTTCTTCCAAATTGAGCAGTTAGAAGTGAAGGTAAACTGAGGCAGCAGATTCCTATCACCAGGTTCTATAACCATAGTGATAGCCAGGGTCCCTTTACAGGTTACCTTGTGTGTTTTGAGCTGAGAATGTGAAAAAAAATTCCATTCTTCTAAACGGAAGAGTTTGTTTCCTTTGTGTATTGTTACTATTCCTTTGCAGCTCTGAGAATCAGTTGTAGAAAATATATCATTTTTTAAAAATATATTTTATTGATTTTTTACAGAGAGGAAGGGAGAGAGACAGAAAGTCAGAAACATTGATGAGAGAGAGACATCGATCAGCCGCCTCCTGCACGCCCCACAGTGGAGATGTGACCACAAGCAAGGTACATGCCCCCGACCGGAATTGAACCTGGGACCTTCCAATCTGCAAGCCGAAGCTCTATCCACTGAGCCAAACTGGTCTTGGCAAAATATATCATTTTTAAGAGCAGAAGAATAAAAGATAAAATACTGTGAAATTTTTTCTAAGTTACCTGAAGAGCAGATGCACACAATTGGAGTAGACTTGATATTTGAGGGTAAAATTTGGGTTTTATAACATTCTTGAATGTCTCACCAAACTTTATTGTATGCAGTATATATATTGAAATGTATTTATGTTCCTCTTTTTAAGGCCTTTTAAGAAATTGTGGAAATTGCTTATTAAGTAATTTTGGAAGGACATAAGTACTTTTTAAAAATATATATATATTTATTGATTTCTTACAGAGAGGAAGAGAGAGGGATAGAGAGTTGGAAACATCAATGAGAGAGAGACACTGATCAGCTGCCTCCTGCACGCCCCCTACTGAGGATGTGCCAGCCACCAGGATACATGCCCTTGGCCGGAATCCAACCTGGGACCTTCCAGTTCACAGGCCAACACTCTATCCACTGAGACAAACCGGTTTGGGCGACATAAGAACTTTTAAATACAGGCTTAAAGATAATTGGAAATATTTGTTTTATAATTATCTCAGTTTGTGGGAAAATCTTAAAAAAAAAAAACAATGCCCAAATAATCATACATCAATCTGTATTAAGGAAATATTACTAGTTGCTAAATTGTTTGAATTTTATATTATTGTCAGTTAAAAATAAATCTATCATCTGATACTGATATTTATTTCAACTTATTTATCTTCTTTAAAGCCTTTCATAGTTTCTATTCCCATTTTTTAAGATTAGACAAAAGATGCATGAAGTAGGTAGGCAGGCAGGCTGTACTGTATTATTTGTTAAGCTTTATCAAGCTTTACAATACTTACTATATCATATTTGTGCCTTTGCCTGAAACAAACATACTAGCATTGGATTTGGTTCTCTTACTGATAGTATACAACTGATATGTCTACAAGCTTCACATAATGTCTCAAATAATGTTGCCTTATGCAAATAAATTGAGTAAATATATCAATTTTACATTTCTGCTGCAGTGCGATATAAAATAGCCATTCATACTGCCTTCATAACTATCCCTTTAATTATAAAAGAGTGCATGATAGGGATGAAAATTAATTTAAAAATTGCTTTTACAGTTTGATGAATGGGGGGTTAATTTAAGACATAGGCCTTGTTTATTAAAAACTCCCAGAAGGTAAGTGCAAAGTTTATGCTTTTTTTTATCCTGTACCATCCTTATGATTCCCCAAAACTTTCAATCTTATTCTCTTAGACCCTCAAACTACCCTTCATAATTGTGAATGAGCTAGGGAGACTGCAGACACTCAACTATGGATATTTGGGTAGTATTTTCAAGAAGGCACTTGAGCATGGCTTATTTAACTAAAATGCTATTTCCTCAACTATTAAAACAGCAGTCAGATGAATTATTAGGAAATCAAAATCATTCTATGTTGCTAATTCTTCATTTTATCACATGCTGCCTATTCTATTGAAATGCTTTTAAAACTTCAGTTTGACCCAGTATGGTATGACTATTTTAGCTATTTCTTCATTATCTTTTCATTTAGCTGTCCATTTTTATATCTGATACAATTTTGTATTGTTTCTATTGATTTACTATGGAGATCTAAAATAAAATTAATGGAGATTTCCATTGAATGGAAAATATGCGATCTTGATAGGAATGAGAAAAGAAGAAATAAAGTCTGTAGTATTCATCCTAAAGCCAATTATAAAGTAAAGAACAAATTTGATAGCACATTTTACAAGATTATTTGGAAGGCTTTAACAATTTAAATATTATTAGGTATTTCCCTGTGCCTATAAGCATGCCCATGGTTCATAGATTTTATACATCCACTCCTGCTGTTGTGGAAATAACTCTCTACTTCAAAATGTATGCTAATTGCCTATCAAATTGTTTTAATTTAAGAAAAATCATGAAAATAGCACTTGTATTCAAAAGTAATTTTTCTTCTAGGAAGCTCTGTCAGTAATACTGGATTTTAACAGTTATGGGCTACAGACCAATTCCACTTTCTCACCTAAATTAATGATCTCATTACTGTGTCTCAAGTGGCCCTGCTTTATGCAGACCACCTGGTCATTCCACCCAGAAGTGACTATAAAGATACTCTCTGGCTTACCCAGCATGCTAACCAAATGTATACTTAATCTTTTATTGTTAAACTAGAGGCCCTGTACATGAAATTCATGCACTCAGGGGGTTCCTCAGCTCAGCCTGTATCCTTTCACAATCTGGAGCAGAGAGGCTACCACCACTGTTGCTGGGCTTGCCAGCTTCTGGCTGAGTGGTGCTCCCCCTGTGGGAGCACACTGACCACCAGGGGGAGCTCCTCCATTGAGCATCTGCCTCCTGGTGGTCAGTGCTCATCATAGCGACCAGTTGTTCTGCCTTTTGGTCAATTTATATATTAGCCTTTTCTTTTTTAGGATATTGCAATGGTTAATGATATGACAATTAATAGCAATAATCATGATTTATTGAGCAACCATAGTGAGGTAGGCATTGTACCAATCACTATGTTATGCTTTATTTTATTTAATTATTAAAAAAATTCTGTGAGATGGTTGTGTCATTTTCATTTCTCAGTGAGGATACTTAGGCTCAGAGAGGTACAACAACTGGCCAAGGTTATAGGACAGTGAGCTCTAGAGTTGGCTAGAATTCAGAACTGCATGTCATCAAAGTCCAATTCTTTCTGCTAGTGATCAATGTAATCTTTGACTGGGATAATCGGATCATCAAAAGGCTACATGAATTGTTTCATGGAATAATAAAATGCAGTTTCCACCCCCATGTGGTGATTTGAAGACATGTGGGTGGCTTTTTCAGTTGTGATAACACCTACAAAGGTTGCACCTGGCCTTTGGTGCTATTGGTGGTGGGGGAAGTAAAGGGAATGTTTGGCAAAGGGTGGTGCTATACTGCCTACAGTTTCTGATGTAGTTTCATGCAACAATGAATTTCCATTTAACCTGCTGAATTTTGAAATTCAGATATACATAAAGGTGGGAAATGTTTTCACTATTATCTGAGCTTAATGCCTAACTTTCATCTACATATAAGTCCTCAATTTGTTTTTGTTTTCTTAAATGGTTTTTATCTCCTCTAAAGTTTCAGGGATACAATCTTCATGCAAATGGAAAAAGAGCATAGATTTTTCTGAGGGGTTGGAGTTTTGCCAAAGAGTCATTCATAAGGCACTTGCGGGAGGCTCATTTATATCATTCTGTATTTGGAGCTGTCACACCCCTGTGATTCTACATATAGGTGCAAGAATCTGATTCATCATTTTATATAGAGTTGTCAGACCTGATAATTTGTGCAATGTAATCCATACTATTCTATTTTAAATGTGTGTGTTTTTCTGTAGGTTATTGTAAGAACCTAATATTAATTTTCTTTTAAAAATCAAGTGGATTATTAGATTGAATTATCTACTGATTTCATTTCAGCACAGAAAAAAAAAAGAGGTTATATAAATTATTTAATATGGCAAGGGTGTTGAGTATATTAGACTGAACACCATCCATTTTCTGGTTAGTCCTTCACAGGAAGATTGGAATCAGGTAGCACTGGCCTGTGATTGTAGAGCAGTTTTGTCCTGCTGTGAGCTCTAGTCAAAATTGTTATTTTTCTCTCTTCCTCCTAGATGCTTTTAATTATTCAGTTCTTTTCCAGTGATGATGCTGTTTTGCAGCCTGAGTAATAAAATTTAAGTACGGATTCTCACTGTTTTCACTTGGGAGGCTGCACAATTACTTCCATTTTTATGAAACTTATTTTGTTATTGTTGTTGTTTTTCATTTAAAAGCTAGAAATAGATTCTCTCTCTGACAAGATTGTGGTAAACAACTAAGGATATCTATATGTATATCTATATTTAGATCTATATATCCAACACTTAACTTTTAGTTAATTTTCTTTTATTATTAAAGTATTTCTGTTGTGGCTTAAATCTTTATAAGCAGACTTTCACTCTGAAAGCTCTAGTTTGTTCATTATAAACTAGAGGCCAGTGCACAAAATTCATGCACTTGGGTGGTGGGGGTCGGGGAGGGAGGGGGGGAATTCCTCAGCCCAGCCTGTGCCCTCTTGCAGTTCAGAAGCCCTCAGGGAATGTCTGACTAATGGCCGGCCTAAGCCAGCAGTTGGACATCCTTAGCCCTGCCGTGGAGGTAGGAGAAGCTCCCACCATTGATGCTACACTCGGCAGCCATGAGCCCGACTTCTAGTGCGTTGACCACCAAGGGGCAGCTCCTGCATTGAGCATCTACCCTTTGGTGGCCAATGGGTGTCATAAATGACTGGTCATTCTGCTGTTCAGTTTATTTGCATATTAGAGTTTTATTATATAAGAGTAATTATATTTGACAATCTTCCTGAATCCATGGAAAAGTTTTTGTTTTCTTAGTGCTACTATTACATAAAATTTTAATTATTTCCTAATTTGGCTTTGCAGGCTGTGATCTGCTTATTTTCTATCCTAATTACTTTTTATTTTCCTTGGGGGAGGGTAATTAGTGCTGCTACTTTTGCAGTTCTCTTGATACTCAGGTATTAACTAACATTTAGGTTTACTGGCCCAGCAGTTTTGCCCTGTAACTGTGACATTTGGGATGAGTAAGGTATTTGTCCTTGTTCACAGTCAGGAAGGCCATTTCCTAGGATTCAAAACAGACTCGTTGTCTCAAAGGTAACTGGTATGTCAGACTCAGGAAAACATACCACGAAGTCATTTATTGGTTGTGAAAGGAAGCTATAGAATTGCACAGCAATTTTACTTTTAAACTTTATTTAATTCTATTTCATGTGAAGTTAATATGCATAAAATATCAACCTTTCAGCAATAAAAATAATGACAACAATAACAATAAAGATAATAACCCTTTATTGAGTCTAGGTGTCAGTCAACTTTCTCATCACTTTAAATATTTTAATGTTTAAAATATTTAATAAATGAGGCAATGTCATTGCCCCAGTCTACAAATTGTGAAATGTGCTTGTGGTCACTTGGTTTTTAAACTGCAAAAGTGAGAATTGAACCTAGGTCTGACTCTGAAACTCGGGTTCTTCACAGTTGTTTTTTCTGTGGTATAAAAATTTCAAATCTGTCCCTTTGGCCATGTCTCTGTGAATGAACAGATTTTACCAGTCACTGAGTTTGGGAAATAATTTGTCATTTGACTCTTTATTGATGTTTCCTAGTGACTACACATTTCTCAAAGAACAGTTTTAAGTGAACAAACTTTCAGCTGTCTCAGAAAAATATGCTGATAATGTGGTACTAGTTCCAAAACTGACATAATAAAAAATAAAATAGCAATTTTGATTATAAAATCATAAAATAATTGAACTCAGCTTCAAAAGGACTCTGCAAAGAACTTGTGTACACCAAGATTTTATTACACCACAGTGATCTGCTTTTGAAGACTTTGAAGTTAAATATCCCCAAGTAAATTAAAAGTATGCAGCTTAGAACCAAAACTAAAATTGCTTGAGGCCTCTAATTATCTACTCATTTGAATTTTTGAATTGTAAAGAAAATCATATCTGGCCTTTGTGCATGTGCATTCCTCAGAACAAACCACAGAGAACTAAGAAATTGTTGAAACTTAAACTAGGTCTCTCCATAAAAAAGCAGACTTTGATTATATAAAGCATTGCTATCTCCTCAGAGAATGGAGACATATTTGTAAAGCATGAGCCTAAAACTTGACATCACAACTTACAATTTATGTGGCCATGAACAAATTACTTTTTTGGATTCAATAATTGAGCAATAAAATCAGAAGTTTTGCAATTTTTATTTTAGAATTGTTTCTTAAGAATATTTTTCATCCTAACATCATTCATCATAGAATAACTTCTATTTATTTATTATTTTTAGTTACCACATTTTTTTCTTTATTTGGAAAATTAGCTCATATGTATTGTAAGACACAAAGTACAACTTTGTATCATAAGTTCTTACTCAAGAAAATTGAAAACCTGGAAAAATATATATATATAAAAAGAATAAATCCTATTCACAAAACTCCAAAATAACAAAACATTTTTGTGTACATCTTTTCATTTCTTTTTCTTTATATATTTGCAAATGGTTAACTCAATAATATTTTATTACATTAAATAGGCATTAACCATCAACCTAGAAGCAATCACTCAATGTCCCCATTTACACAGTATAATATAGGGCTTATTTTTAATCAACATAATTACTTATGCTGTACTAACATAGATTTGACACATTCCTTGCAAGTTGTTTACACATTTCTTTTGATTCCATGGGTTCTTCCATCCAAATGTTGTTAACTTCCCTTGGACTCCCTTTGGAAATTTTATGTAAACTGCCCCTACACTGTGATTTTGTGCTGCCTCCAAGTTCCTGGGAACTCCTGAATGTGCTTCTGGTCTGTCTTGTCCACGTCCTTTTGGTATCCAGCTCCTGTACTAGCAAAAGGTTATAATTGCTTCCCTAAGGCCTGATTCAACCTCCTTAAAATTACGGCAGAACCTATCAAATTTCTGAGATTCTTGACTACACATTCAGAAATTTCACACATTTTTCTGTTTATTCTACAGTCTATTTATGATTTACTTTATTTTATCTTGCTATGTGCAGGTAATTTCACTACATTAACATTGTTCCAACCACATTGAACTTTTCCCCCCAAAACGGTGTTTATCTGAGTCCTGAACTCTGCCTTAGGGAAGCTTTTATTCATATATATATATATATATATATATATATATATATATATATATATATGATTTCTTATAGAAACATCAATGAGAGACTAACATCAATCAGCCACCTCCTGCACACCCCCTACTGGGGATGTGCCTGCGACCAAGGTACATGACCTTGACCAAATCAAACCTGGGACCTTTCAGTCCACAGGCCAATGCTCTATCCACTGAGCCAAACCAATTTCAGCAGAAAGCTTTTATTCTGATCAAGCTAGTCATTCCTATTTGTAGAGACATCAAATCTTCTTTCTAGAATTATAGAGCCTTATCCCTCTTGGTATCAAAATCAAGGCAAGTTATAAAAAATTAAAAGGAGCAGCTGTGAGATCATAAATGCCAAGTTTAATTAAAAAAAATTATTTTATAGTCCTCCATATACATGATTTGGATTTTGTGCAAATTGAGAGGGTTCCTAATTACTTTGTTCAGTAATATCAAGGCAGGATTAGTCTCCACCTGTCAGTTTAGGTGCCAACCCAATTGGATTATTTATCTACTATATAATAGAGTTCTACAAGCTAAGTGTTTGATTCACAAATCTGATTTCCATATAGATTTCACAGTTATAGTCTTGTTTACTGAAAACACAGCATACTTAGGAAATAAGTCACAGCAGAGATTTGGTTGTAACTTGGTATGCAAAGCTCAATTATACAAGTATTCAGTCTGCAGACTGCCAGTGTTGAAAGAGACCATCAAGTTTATCTATTTATGTAGATCCTCATGAGGAAAGTATGCACAGAACTAATAAATGCTAAAGCTTGATCTTGAACCCAGATTGCCTAACAATACTGAATCAAGGCCCAGTATATATCCCTCCAATTTGATTTGCTTTAGTTATATTCCTTAATGTAAAGATTGTGGGAGTTATAGTCATTTTGCTTATATTTTAAAAGTAAGCCCTGAAATATATCTGACCCCATTGTATATCAATTTCATGTAGAGCTAGGGTAACCATTTGTAGTGACTTGTATTAATGAGACACAATCGCATAGTGAAAAATGAGAGGATGTGAATTAAAAATGATTTAGTGTCCTTAAAATAAATCATCCAAAATTTCTTTATAATACCAAAAGGGAACTATTTATCCTTAGTTTGTGATAAAATTGTGCAATCTGCTTTGGCAAAATCCCCATAAGTGAGGTAGTTGAAAAGCATGATTACTTTGACATTACACCCACTCAATGCTACATATATTCTTGTAAGTTCTACTTATTAAGTGGCTAGAATTCAGGTAAAATTTATTTATTTTGCCTTAACACAAGCAAAGCACATCTGATTCAGTGATTTTTCTTTAAGTTAAGAATTAACTTTTATTTACAAAGCAAATTTAAAGGAGGCAGATTTTCTTTCAAAATTGGCTTTGAATGTAGTGGAATAATACATACTTCTGCAGTGTTTTTAGCTGAAATCTGTGCCTAACTGAATGCATCTTAACACTATAGCATTTTTACTTTGTAGCCATACTTGATTAGTTTGGTTTTCAGGGACTTTGTCATATTCAATAGCTTAGAATAATGATTTTCAATCGTTTGTATCTCATGCTACACATTAATTAAAATTTTAGGGGACACAAAAAATGTTATATTTTTTGGCAATCTGACAAAATAAATAGGTATAATTTTGATTTATTCACACCTGCTGACTACTGTTGTGTGGCTGTTGTCATTTTTTAATTTGACAATCTAAAAGAAAAGGTCATTGTCCCTGAATAAATAGTCAGGTTTAGAAATTCTTGCAGCGCACTGGTTGAAAGTCCCTAGCCTAGAACTATTTATGTTGATTTTTTTCTCATTATGGTGTTTACTAATCTAGCTCACATACAAAAGTGCTGATTAATTTAACACAGCAAAGAACATGAGTGATACGAGGGGAAGACAATCATAAGGCATTGCCTAATTGAGGTTCCTGCATTCCCGTGATCATCACTCACATTAACACTCCTAACAGATACTGCACATGGAAGATATAGGCAAGTATACTAATACAGTTCTAAATTAAAGTTTATTCCATAAATCTCTGGTATTTTATTTTATTTTTTAAAATTTTATTTTATTGTTTAAAGTATTACAAATAGTAGTACCTGTCTCTTTTTTCCCCCTATGACTTTCCCATGGCCTCCTCTGCCCATTAGAACATGCCCTTACCCCCAACCCCTCAGTACCTTGTGTCCATTAGTTATGCTAATATGCATGCATGCAAGTCCTTTGGTTGATCTTTTACCCCTCCCCAGCCTTCACGCTATAGTTTGACAGTCTGTTAGACTTTGCCTCTATATCTATTTTTGTTCATCAGTGCATAGTGTACTTTATATTCTACAAATTAGTGAGATCCTGTGTTTTTTTCTTTCACTGATTGGCTTATTTCACTTAGCAATAATGCTCTCCAATTCTATCCATACTGTTGGAAATGGTAAGAATTCCTTCTTTTTTACAGCAGCATAGTATTCCATTGTGTAAATGTACCACAGTTTTTAATCCATTCATCTGCTGATGGGCACTTAGGCTGTTTCCAACTCTTAGCTATCAGAAATTGTGCTTCTATGAACTTAGGGGTGGCATATATCCTTTCTGATTAGTGTTTCTGTTTTCTTGTGATATATTCCTCAAAGTGGTATTACTAGGTCAAATAGCAGTTTCATTTTTAATTTTTTGAGGAAATGCCATACTGTTTTCCACAGTGGCTGCACCAGTCTACATTCCCACCAGCAGTGCACAAGGGTTCCTTTTTTCTCCACATCTTCTCCAGAACTTGTAGTTTGTTGAATTGTTGATGATAGTCATTCTGACAGGTGTGAAATGTTACATCATAGTTGTTTTGATTTGCATCTCTGAGATGATTAGTGACTTTCTGCATGTTTCCATATGTCTCTTGGTCTTCTGTATGTCCTCTTTTGAAAAGTATCTATTTAGATCCTTTGCTCATTTTTTTGATTGGATTGTTTATCTTCCTTTTGTTAAGTTGTATGAGTTCCCTGTATATTTTGGATATTAAACCCTTACCAAAGATAACATTGGAAAATATGTTCTCCCCATGCAGTGGGCTTTCTTCTGGTTTTGCTGATGGTTTATTTTGCTGTGCAGGAGCTTTTTATTTTGATGTAGTCCCCTTTGTTTATTTTCTCCTTAGTTTCCATTGCCCTAGGAACTGTATTGGTAAAGATATTGCTATGACAAGTGTCTGCTATTTTGGTGCCTATGGATTCTTCTAAGATTTTCATGATTTCCCATCTTATATTTAAGTCCTTTATCCATTTTGAGTTTATTTTTGTGTATGGTGTAATTTGGCTGTCTAGTTTAATTTTTTTTTGCAAGTAATTGTCCAACTTTCCCAATACCATTTATTGAAAAGAGTGTCTTGACTCCATTGTATGCTCTTGCTTCCTTGGCCAAATATTAACTGAACATAATGGCTTGTAAATTTCTGAGTTCTCTGTTCTGTTCTACCTGTCTATGTCTGTTTTGAGAAGAATGGCTTTATAGTATAGCTTGATATCTGGTACTTTGATCCCTCCTAGTTCTTCTTTATCAAGATTGCTGCAGCTGTTTGTGATCTTTTTTTATTCCAGATGAATTTTTGGAGAGTTTGTTCTAGGCCTTTAAAGTATGGCATTGGTATTTTTTAAAATATATTTTATTGATTTTGTTTACAGAGAGGAAAGGAGAGGGACAGAGATTTAGAAATACTGATGAGAGAAGAAACATCGATCAGCTACATCCTATACACCTCCTACTGGGGACTATCCACTGAGACAAACCGGTTTTCCTTGTCGCTGTATTTTAATGGGGATTGGAATGAATCTATAGATTGGTTTGGGTAGTATGGATATTTTAATGCTGTTGATTCTACCAACCCCTTAACATGGGATAGTCTTCCATTTGTTCATGTCTTCCTCTATCTCTTTTTTCAGCATCTTGAAATTTTCTGAGTACAGGTCCTTTATTTTCTTGTTTAAATTTATTCTTATGTATCTTAACATTTTATTGTTGTTGCAATGGTAAGTGGGATTGTTTTTTTAGTTCTCTTTCTGTGAGTTTATCATTGGTATATATAGGAAAGCCTTAGACTTCTGGGTGTTAATTTTGTATCCTACTACATTGCCCAATTCATTTATGAGATCTAGTAGTTTTCTGATAGAATCTTTGGGGTTTTCTTTGTACAATATCATGTCATCTATGAATAAGGACAATTTTAATTCTTCTTTTCTAATTTGGATGCCTTTTATTTCTTCTTGTCTGATCACAATGGTGATTACTTCTAGTACTATGTTGAACAGGAATGGTAAGAGTGGGCATCCCTATCTTATTCTTGTTTTTAGGGGAAATGGTTTTAGTTTCTGCCCAGTGAGTATGATGTTGGCTGTAGGTTTTTCATATGTGGCTTTTATTGTGTTGAGGTATGATCCTTCTATTCCCACCTTCCTGAGACTTTTTATTAAGAAAGGGTGTTGAAATTTGTCAAATGCTTTTTATGTATAAACATGATTTCATGGTTTTTATCTCTCAGTTTGTTTATGTGGTGTACCATGTTTATTGATTTGTGGATATTGTACCATCTTTGCATCCCCGCAATAAATCCTACTTGGTCATGGTGTACTAGTATGATCTTTCTAATATAATGCTGGATTTGATTTGCTAGAAGTTTGTTAAGAATTTTGGAGTCTATGTTCATAAGGGATATTGGCCTGTAGTTCTCTTTCTTTGTATTGTCTTTTTCTGGTTTTGGGATTAGGGTAATGCTGGCTTCATAGGCAGAGCTTAGATATGATCCTTCCTCTTTAATTTTTTGAATAATCTGAGGAAGGCAGATTTTATTTCTTCTTTGAATGTTTGATAAAGCTCTTCTGTGAAGCTGTCTGGTCCAGGGTTTTTGTTTGTTGGAAGTTTTTTAATTACTGCTTCAATTTCCCCCATAGATACTGTCTTATTCAGGTTTTCTTATTCCTCCTGGTTGAATATTTGGATGGTCATATTTTTCTAGGAATATGTCCATTTCTTCTTGGTTGACCAGTTTGTTGGAATAGAGTTGTCATAGTATTTGTTTACAATTCTTTGGATTTCTGTGGGTTATGATCTTATTTTGCCTCTTTCATTTCTGATTTTGTTTATTTGCATCCTCTCTCTTTGCTTCTTGGTCATCCTTGTTACAAGTTCATCAGTCTTGTTTATCCTTTCAAAGAACCAGCTCTTGTTTTTATTGATCTTTTGTTTGTGGTCTCTATGTCATTTATTTCCACTCTGATCTTTATTATTTCCTTCCTTTTACTTACTCTGGGCTTTTGTTGTTTCTCTCTAATTCTTCAAGATGCAGATTTAGATGTTTTATTACCAGTTTTTATTTATTTTTTATTTTATTTTTTTGAGATAGACCTCTAATGATATGAACTTTTCTCTCAGGATTGCTTTCACTGTGTCCCAAAAATTTTGCATTGTTGTGTTTTCATTGTAGTTTCTTTCTAGGGTGTTTTTCAATTTCATCTTTGATCTCTTTGATAACCCATTTATTGTTTAATAGCATGCTATTCAACCTCTAAGTGTTTGAATTTTTATGATTGTTTTTATTGGAGCTGATTTCTAATTTATGCCATTGTTATTGATAGGATTTCAATCTTCTCAAATTTAGAGAGACTTTGCCTGTGTCATAATATGTGGTTTATCTTTGAAAATGCCCCATGTGCACTTGAGAAGAATTTACATTCTATATTTTTGGAGTGGAATGTTCTAAAGATGTCAATTAAGTCCATATGATCCTGTGAGTCATTTAGGATTGCTGATTCTTTGCTGATTTTTTTGTCAAGAGGATTTATCCAATGATATTAATAGGGTATTAATTCTCCTGCTATGATTGTATTGCTGTCAGTCTCTACCCTCATATCTTCAAGAAGTTTTGTTTGTTTGTTTGTTTTTGTTTTTTTTTATGTATTTGGGTGCTCCTGAATTGGGTGCATATATGCTTACCAGAGTTATGTCCTCTTCCCTTTAGAATTATGAATTGGCCTTTCTTGTCTCTTGTTATGATCTTCACTTTGAGGTCCATTTTATCAGATATATGTATTGCTACCCCAGCTTTTTTTTTTTTTTCATTTCCATTTGCCTGATAGATATTTTTCCATCCCTTCACTTTCAGTCTGTGTGAGTCCCTTGTTCTGAGGTGGGTCTCCTGTAGACAGCATATATATTTGTCATGTTTTCTTATCCATTCAGTCACTTGATGTCTTTTGATTGAAGCATTTAATCCATTTACACTTAATATTATTAATGATAGGTACTTGTTTGTAGCAATTTCTGTGCTTTATGCCTGTGTTTCTTCCTCCCTTTCTATTTTTTTCTTTTTATAGCATTCCCTTTAGCATTTCTTGTATTGCTGGGTTGGTAGTGATAAACTCCCTTAGTTGTTTTTTTTTTTTTTTGTCTGTGAAACTCCTGATTTCCCCTTCATTTTTGATTGATAGTTTTTCTGGATAAAGTATTCTTGGATTCAGTTCTTTACTTTGCATCACTTTGTAAACTTCATTCCATTCCCTTCTAGCTTCATGTGTTTCTGTCGAGAAATCATTTTATAAAATCTGATGGTAGATCCTTTGAAGGTAACTCTCCATCTCTCTTATGCACCCTTTAAGATTCTCTCTTTGTTGTTAACATTTGCCATTGTAATTAGGATATGCCTTGGTGTAGGTCTTTTAGGATTCATCTTGCTTGAAACTCTGTACTTGTGTGACCTTTTTCTTCCCTATATCAGGGAAGTTTTCTGACATTATTTCTTCAAATAGATTCTCTAATCCTTGTTGCTCTTCTTGTCTTTTTGACACTCCTATTATACATATGTTACTTTGCTTCTTCTTGTCCCAAATCTCCTATAGGCTCTCCTCCTTCTTTTTATATTTTTCTCCAGTTGGTGTTCAGATTGGACTTGTTTCTAAACCTTATATTCTAACTCACTAATTAGGTCCTTCACTTCCTATAGTCTACTGTTGAAATCTTCTATAGCATTTTTTATTATAGCTATAGCTATGTCACTTTAGATTTCTTTCTGATTTTTGCATAGATTCTTGAGTTTCTCATCCATCTGGTTTATGAACTGTATGACCATTACTCTGACTTCCTTTTTGTCATATTGCATGTCTCAGTTTCACTTATTTCCTTTCTTGGCAATTCCTCTTTTTCTTTCCTCTGGGGATTGTTTTATTGTTTCCCTTTCTATCACCAGAAGGTCCAAATGCCAAGTTACAGGGGCCTGAGCCATGTGCAAGGGGAGCATTGTGCCACCCAAATGTCACTGAATAGCTTCAATACTGAGACATGTGACTGTCCTGGGTTGGGAGGACCCACACACACCGAGAATCAGAGTCACCTGCACTAAGTGTGGCCTCGTGCATGCACATAGAATCAGGGACCCCACATATGCTGACTCAAAAAAGTCCCTATGGGCATACACAAAAATATTTGTCCCTTAGTGTGTGCCCGGAGTCAGAGAGCCCGTGTGCATGTGCTGGGGATCAACTATTGGAGTCTCTGTCACTTGGTGTGGCCTTTCACTGTGAATCAGGGTCCCAGTGTGCATGTGCACTGAGAATTGGAGTCACAGGCACTCAGTGTGAGTACACTGAGAATCAGTGATCCCATGTGTGTATGATGAGAAACAGAGTCCCCACATGTATATGCCAAAAGTCAAGTCACTGTTGCTCAGTGCTGCCTTTTGCATGGTGAATCAGTGCCCCCAGCCTGCTGGAGGAGCCAGGTTGCACAGCTGCCCTCTGTGGGCAGGAGGCCTGTTCACATGCCCTGCAGGAAACAAACCCTCTGTGTCCACATGCCCAGAGTCAAAATCAGGCAGCACAGCTGCCCTGTGTTGGTGGGAGACCCACTCCTGTGCCACAGAAAACAGACTCCCTGTTTCCACACACCCAGAGCCAAAGTTAAGTTGCATTGCCACCCTGTGTTGGCAGAAAGCCTGCATGCACAGAACAGGTCTGGCACATCCTATGCTGCCACAGCAGGTCGGCAGGTAAGAGGGGTGGGCTTTATAACTCAGAGTAATCTGCAGCTGGGATGTGTGGATTATTGGTGCCCGTGGGTGTTTAGGTCTTTGTCCCAAGTGGTTGTAGGGTCCTGGCTTGCTGTTTGAGACCAGATTGAGTGGTGGTAGGGCTAGGATCCTGGTCTCAAACAGTACTATTCTTTAAGATAGCTTGTTCTCTGTGCCAATGCCGGTCGCCCCAGAGTGTCCATGGTGGCAGCAGGGTTTTACAGTTCAAGACTGCCCAGTCTGGCTGCCCCTTGGAAGACCAGCAGGATTCAACTGTCCCTGGCTCTCTCTCTCTCTCTCTCTCTCTCTCTCTCTCTCTCTCTCTCTCTCACACACACACACACACACACACACCAATCATCACACACAACTATCTATTCTTCTATCACTCCCTCACTCTCTCAAACATTCCCCTTCCCTGCCTTCTTGCTGGTCACCATCTTACCCTGGTATTTTCTTAACCTTGTGATTTAGTCTCCACTATCTTGAAAGGAGCCAGTATACTATAAGGAATAAACAGTTGACATTGTGGTCAAGCTGGAATCTATTTCAATTTTATTTTGTATTTGCCATTGGATTTATATAACTCCTTGTACCCAATGGTTGTTATAAAATTTAAATCTGATAAACCATGCAAAATGCTTATCACATGCCTGAAACATGGTAAGTGGGAAAATAAGTGAGGCATAATGAAAATTATCATGATTACTAAAAATCTCTTCCATCCTTAAACACTGCATCCCAGAGTTTACTGGGTAAAACCACTCTCTACTGTTGGAAAAAGTCTTAGTGTATCTCTCCTAAACTGAGTACCTGGACTAAAAATAAAAAGGGAATGGGATGAGAGGGGAGAAGGAGCAATATTTATCAAGATCTATAAAATAAGACTGCCCATTTGAGTCTTGGTATTCTGTATAATAAAGAGGTAATATGCAAATTGACCATCACTACAACACACAAGATGGTCACCCCATGTGGTCAAAGATGGCCACCTCTATGTAGATACAAGAAGGCCAACAAGAGAGGGAAGTTGGGAGGGACCAGGCCTGCAAGGAAGGAAAGTTAGGGGTGACCAGGCCAGCAGAAGATGAGAGTTGGGGGCAACCAGGTCTGCAGGAGAGGGCAGTTGGGTGGAACCAGGCCAGGGGAGAGCAGTTAGGGGTGACCAGGCCAGCAAGGGAGGACAGTAAGGGCCAATTGGGTCAGAATTGGAGGGCAATTAGGGGCAAACAGGCTGGCAAGGGAGGTAAGTTAGGGGTGACCAGGCCAGGAGGGGAGGACAGTTATGGGCAACCAGGCCAGCAGGGAAGGGCAGTTAGGGGGAATTGGTCTGACAGGGGAGCAGTTAGGTATCAATCAGGCTGGCAGTGGAGTGGTTAGGGGGTGATTAGGCTGGCAGGCAGAAGCAGTTAGGGGCAATCACGCAAGCAGGCAGGGGAGCATTTGGGAGCCAGCAGTCCTGGATTGTGAGAGGGATGTCCAACTGCCTGTTTGGGCCTGATCCTGTAGGGGATCCCAGATTGGAGAGGATGAAAGCTGGGCTGAGGGACACACCCCCTCCCTCGTGCATGGATTTTGTGCACCAGGCCTCTAGTTTATAAGTATTTTTCATCCTACTTGTGAGAATTACATTTTTCAAGGGAATACTGTAGTAGGTGAGGATATTAAAAGTTATATTGAGTAACCTTTCTACTTCTAAAGAAAACCGGATTGGGGTGGGGAAAAACTTCCATTTATCAATAGGACCACATTGCTTTGTAACAACTAACTCACTGTATCTCTTAGTCAAATTGAAAAATACAGTTTAAAAAGCTTTTGAAGGGCTACCAAAATTATTTTTCAGTCAAATTAAAAAAAAAAAGCACTTAGTTTTAAGATGGACAAAGATTAATATGTGTGTTTTTTTCTATTTGTTTTCTTTTGTTTGTTTGTTTACAAAATGCACTCTTATTGCTCATAATCTCAACAAGGACCCAGACTTATACATATTTTATAAAGTTTGGCTTATTCAAACATATAAAAGGATTTAGCAAAATCAAGATTTGGTTGCATATCATTTATTATATATAAGGTTTAGCAAGGGGGAAACTCTAGATTTATTAAATGCACAAATGTCGATTGAGTGTGTAATAGGCACTGTTAGATATGTGAATACAGAAATATATAAGGCCTCATGCAATTTACCTTCTAAACAGAGCAACACATAATGTGTTCTAGCATTATTTGTAAGCAAATTCTAGAGCACTTACCATATAATATTGTCAGGAAGTATTTGTGTGTCTATCACACACAATGAATTGTGCTTTTCTTAAGGCTAATTGTTGTACTTTTCTCGTTGTTTCCTAGAACCAGGCACAAAAGAACTTCTTTGTCAAGAGCTGCTCTCTTGTAAGAATAAGGAAAATTTAAAAGTCTGGATGAGGACATCTGCTTCTATCTAAAATGGAATAAGAGGATGAGTATTGCAAAAATTTTACAAATGTTGGCTATACCAATAATGAGAAATATATGATTTTCCTCACCTATAAATTGAGAGAGTATTTGGTGTGATCATTTTTAAACTACTTTCCAAACTTTAAAGTTAATAGCCTTTCAATATTAGTTTCATTTTGGGCTCATTTTAAGAACATTTATTCCTGGGATTTGCTGTTGTAAGTGCATGGTGTGATATTAAATCCAGCAGTAAATATATTCTGTCTTCTGCTGCAGTATGCACTGCTAATGTTTTCTCTTGAAGCACTGGAAAAAAGCAAGTGAAACAAGTAAGAGCAAGCAATAATTGATGATATATCTTTATTACATGACTTTAAATAAATAAGTTTGCAAAATAGGAAGCCCTAGAAAATATAGAGTGTACTGAAAAAAAAAACAAATGTTTTCAGGTAAGTAATTTTTCTATAAATGAATGTAAGAATTGACTGAACAATTCTGTGTTTAGCATCATGACTTAATGTGCTACCTATGTTTCTTATTGATTTATTCTAGAAGCAAAACAAATATTAGACATCACTTAACACTGTTTTACAGACTAACAATCTTTAATTGTAGATTTGCAATGAAAAATTAATTTTCAAATGTACAAATCTTTACAACAGCTTTTATTTTTTATTAGAATTGTATACATATCACTAAATTTGCAAAAGAAATAAGTAAATATATGAAATTAGATATATCATTATGAATGAAACAATCAATTCTTTTCAAAACTTTATAAGGTTTTCTTAGAATATACTTTATTTAGTCAGTTTGTAGATTATGTCTCACAATGAATTTTGAATATTTAAAAAATCATCTTCTTGATTCTCTTAGTATAAACTGTGTTAGCTTAATATAGAATTTATGTATTTCCCATTCAATGAACAATCCAATATTGTTTATTGTTCATAGAAATGAGCCATAACCAGCTTGGCAGGCATGGCTCAGTGGTTGAGCATTGACTTAAGAATCAGGAGATCATGGTGCTATTCACAGTCAGACTACATGCCCAGATTGCAGGCTCGATCCCCAGTCAGGGTCTTGTAGGAGGCAGCTGATCAATGATTCTCACTCTAATAATTGATGTTTCTATCTCTCCCTCCCTCTCCCTTCCTCTCTAAAATAATTAAAAATGCATTTTTAAAAAAATAAATGAACCATAACCACATCCAAAGCATAAACAATACTTTTAGAAACATTTTATTGAGAAAATAAGTTATTCGATTATTTAATTATCTATGCTAGTTCTGATATTCCAAATGATTGTGTGGCTCCCACTGAAATGAATAATCTGGTACAGAAAATTGGCACTTACAGAACCAACAGTCAGAAGGAGGAAAGGTAAAGGCAAACTTGTGCTCACACTGTCTTTAGGCATAGTCACAGGCAGCATTGTTAGCCAAAGTGTGTGGTGAGAGTCAAAGGCTAACATTTATCTGGGTAATCACTGTGAGGAATCCTTCGAGGCTCATGGTTGCTCTTGCAAGAAAGACAAAGTGCCCTACAAAATGCACAAGTGAAAGAAAGGAAAAATTAAGGGATTTTTCAATTTTACCTTTTTTTTTTTTTAGGGTCTTGTGTTTTAACAGTTAAGCCAGAACAATCAATGTTTAATTTACAATGTAATTTTTAAGTCTTCCTCCATTATGTAATGCATTCAATGTATGCTCATTAAAAATCAACACCAGGAGAAAGGAGCCAAGATGGCGGCATAGGTAAACACCTACACTGCTGCCTCGCACAACCATTTCAAAACTACAACTAAAAGACAGAACAGACATCATCCAGAACCACAGGAAAGCTGGCTGAGTGGAAGTTCTATAGCTAGAAGGAAAGAGAGGGGCTCACAGAGACCCAGAGGAGCTGCAAAAAGCTGAGGTACGGAGACGCGCGCGCTAAGAGAGCGGGTGCCCGAGTACCTAGCTGGCTTTCTCTGACGGGAGGGAAACGGAGACCCCCAACGGCATTGAACCCCTTATCCTACGACACTAAACCCCAGATCCAGCTGAAACTCATACGGGGGGAGTTTGGACTGTGAAAAGGAAGAAGTGCACAGAAATTTAGGGGAGTCGCAAAAGATAGGAGGTCAGATCATGGTGGCGCGCACGCGCACACACAGGGCGCCAGCGACACACTGAGGACATATTGCTGATTGTGCTGCTGGCTTTTGCGACTGAGCGGGAAACAGATCCTCCCAACTGTGCCACTTCTGAGTCCACTGGGCCCGTTTCGGGCAAAATCCTGGAGACCTAGACTCCTGTGGTCCTGGTACGCAGGGGAGCAGGGGAGCTGGAAAGGCAGCGGTCTAGAGGCACTGCGGGCGCATGCGCACAAGGACCGCTCCAGCGATTACCCAGTCACGTGAGACTCAGGGTCCGTGGAGGGCGGGGCCGACTGGAAGGCAAGGCGGTCCCTTAAGCCCTGAGACTCCACCGATCCCAAGCTCAACAGAGGCTTCTGTGGTCTTGTAAGTAAAAAAGGTTCCCCGACATAGTGAAAATGCCAAGACAAGGGAAGGGATCAAAAACAAAAGAAATGGAGGGAAAAAAAAACGACTGGATATAGAGTTCAAAACCATGCTTATAAGGTTTTTCAAGAATATGCTAGAAAAGGCGGATAAATTTAGCGAAAGCCTACTAGAGATTCAAAAGAGCCAACTAGAGATGCTAGAGATGATGCATAAAATTAGCAAGCCCCAAGAGGAGATGAAAAAGGACCAACTAGAGACACTAACTGAAATAAAAAATATACAGAGTCCTAACAGCAGACTAGAGAAAGGCAAGAATCAAGTCAAAAATTTGAAATATAAAGAAACAGAAAACACTCAACTGGAAAAGCAAGAAG